>JAWPHD010006487.1:0-144290 GCA_037043455.1 Cyrtodaria siliqua
AACATATTAGCCTAGATAATATGAGGTTATTTAACAGTGGTGCGTACAATACTGAATTCTATTGGACGAGTACCCAGCAGACAGAATCTATATTTGGACGAGGCGAAGTATTGTACTCAACACTGTTAAATGACCTCTTTATTTCGCACCTCACTAATCTAACCAAATGTACATTTGAATTAAAACTGCACTGCTTCAATTTAAATTTAAATATAATTGTGAGGTTAATCGTTACTGACTCGTTGATTTTGTACTGTTTGAGTTATCTTCCCATAGTACAAATATGGATTTTTTGGACTCCACATATAAATCCATAGTACAAATACGGAATATGGCTTATTTTGGACTCCATATCTACTGAATATATATTTATTGGACTATAGATACCAGATGGAGTACATTATGAAAATAATATAGAGTTTTTGTATTAAAGCAACTGTTTTGAGTCAATAGTGAAAATATGGGATTGACACATGTGTAAAAAGACAGAAAGAGATTGGTAAGAAGTATACAGGTGTGAAATAATTTCTGTTACTTGTTCATATCTTGTTTTTTTTGTTTCATATTGCATACCTTTTGTATTTTTTTATTCTACCATCAAATCTATTACTGTTTTATTTGTTATATTCAGGCTGATATACCAAATTCCAATTTAAGACTAGTTCTGGAACCGGAAGCGGCGTCCGTATACTGTCGTTACGCATCACTAAAATTTTTGGAAGGGCAAGAGTGTGGGAAGTCGTTTAATTCTCTTCCAGTGGGATTTCGTTACATCATCGCTGACTTAGGAGGTATGTCAACTACAATTTGAGGTTATATTGCTATTGATAATTTTTTTAATTTTATTATCAGAATATTACTTTTAAATTTAAACTAATTAATAAACTATTGCATTTTTTCAATTGATTTCTCTATATATGCCGTCTATTGAAAGTATTGGATTTAATGCCTTAACGTGTACTTAAAATGCACATTGCATCGGAATTGTTTTCATGGTCACAGGTTAGCTTTTCACCAATTCAAATTGCTGAAGTACCTTAACAATTATCAATTCTTAGGAATCTATTGAAGAAAAGCAATATTTCACTTCCTAGTATGTTGTTGTTGTTTTCTTGTTTTTTTGTTACATGCCAAAAATACAGTGTGGCTACGGGCTTGGTTAAACGTTTGAAATGATGGTTAGCAGGCGTTTACACGTACCGTTTGTTTTTATTTGATCATTTGTTATTATTAAAGCTATGTTTGGTTCATTTTATAGCTGAGATTATTGTTTTATTTAACCTTATGTATTATCTTTTCGAATGTTTAAGGTGGAACTGTCGACATTGCTGTTCATGAAGTTACTGAAGATGAAAACATTCATGAATTATACAATGCAGTAGGAAACGATATGGGAGGATCACAGTTTAATAGCAACTTTCTCAAATTTCTTTCCGATCTAATCGGAGTGAAGTTTGACGAATGGAAAACGGATGCTCGCAAGAAATACATCGAAACAGAGAGAAAGATCGAAGGAATAAAGTGTTCATTGTCCAACAAGGACGCTTTTGTCGACTTCGCCACTCCAAGCCCACTACAAGAGAAAGTAAAATGGTCACGGTGGGATTCATTGGGTGAATTCCTGTCACAATCGAAGTATAAGCGTAAAGCATCCGCAGTTGACGACGATGATGAAATGCAACTTCAAATAGATTTTGTCAAAAGTTTCTTCGATGCCACGATTGAGGGAATACATTCTAAACTGCGCAATATTGTTAAAGAAATTAAAAGAGTTAATGCGATTGTGCTGGTTGGTGGTTTGGCCAACTCTGCATACATTTATGAAAGTGTCAAAAAAGAGTTTCCACAACAAAACGTTATTGTTCCTGAAGACGCAGGGTTGGCTGTTCTTAAAGGAGCTGTTCTACTAGGAAATAACCCAACACTCATAGCCGGCAGAATTTCAAGATATACGTATGGGACTGAAATAGCACTACGTTTCGAAGAAGGGATACATCCAGAAGATTGTAAAACCATTAGGGATGGTGAAGTTATGTGTAAGAATGTGTTCCATAAAATCATAGAGAAAGGACAGGTACTGAAATATGGTGAAAGGTTAACATCAACACAACAAATAACGGCCAAGCAACGCGATTCCAAAACGACTGTGTACCATATACCTTTATTCCAATCCACAATAGATTTTCCCATCTACACGACGAGTATAGGCTGTACATACCTTGGTGAAGTTTTAGTAGAGCCGCCAGAAGGAGGATGGCCTGATCATACATACACTTCAACGGAGATTGTGGTGGGGGATGCCGAGTTTAAGTTGTTTGTAAAAGAAAGTAATGGACGTGAATATGAAACGAAAGTCGACTTCTTGTTTCCTCAGGAATGAAAGCTTATGTTACAGGACTCAAGAAACCTTATGTAACGTCGGATAAAAATTATCTCTGACAGATACCAATACTTATTAATATAGTTTAGCCATATTGTCAACCCTTTTGTGTTTGTGATGTCTTATTTGGCCTTTTATTCATCTTTAAATATGTTCTTTGTTTCTGCGTGTGTTTGTGGTTGACTGTCGTCCTTGAATGTTGCTTTTTTTGTTCAATTTTTATATCTATATTTACATTTAAACAGCTTAAAATGAGTACATGTGTATTAAAAAAAGGTTACAGATTAAAATGGTATACTTGTTTACGTTTTAGTTTTTGCAATAAACATCAATAGGATTAAAACACACTGTAATTTTAAGTGATTCTCTAAAATATTTTGAGAAGAGGCGGAGCTAGATAAAAATCAGTTCATAGGTGATTATAAATTACTCTTTCTTACCAGTTTTGAAATGGGCTCTCCGCTATAGCTCACCCGAGCCGAAGTCTCAAAGTGAGCTATTGTATAAGCCTTTTTTGTCAATCCATCGTCTTCCGCTAAATGTTGCTTAAACGACTTCAACTCAAAATCTCTATAGGCCGATTTTGACTAAACTTTACATGGATTATCAAAATATCAATGGCTTTCAAGAATGTTAATATTATATCAACATTACTTCCAAGATGGCCGCCATTGCTAATAATTGCCTAAACCTAAACCAATATTCAGTCTCCGAACCGCTAAACAGGTATCGACAGCCTTTGTTTATAAATGGTCGCTAAGTAATAGACTATCAAGTATGTTCGAATTAAGGATGTTGGCTGAGCAAGTTTTGACATCTTCAAGTCTAAACATCTTATTTTTTAAATCATAGTTTTATTTGACAACAGAATTGTTTCATTTTTTCCATTCTAGTAGATATGGATATAATGTAGGATTTAAGATGGTAACATACCAAATTTTAAGCAATTTTTTTTCATATTTTTCCCATCATTTGTGATCATATTTTGTTGTCAACAAAATAGGGGGTATGGGTAGCTCTGAGTAGAATTTATCCTTTTGCTATAGAATAAATCAGATTTTTAAAGTAAATAGACGAATAAGGATTACAATTGATTTTGTATGATTTGAAAGATATGTATATATGCAATCGAAAATTGATTGTTGTTTTTCAATAAACGTAATGTTATGAAAACAATTGTGAAAATGTTCAATGACTATATTTTTCCTTTTTTTAGTGAAATTTTGAAGTTAGAAATATGTGCCTTCTTCAATGAAGTCTAGTGGGAAAAAAAGTGTGGTGACCTAGCATTTTTTGATAATTTTGAATCTAAATTATACCAAAGAAGCTTTAAATATTATTTTTAAAAAATCTCACTACGTCCCTCCTTAAAGGGGTTGACGCGCTATTTCCAGACAAGGTTTATTTTAAAGGGCTCTAAAAAACTTGAAAAAAGCTGAAAGAAATATCATAATGCAATGAAAAATAAAGTAGATATGACCTATTGAAAATGTGCAAAGAAACGTAAATGGAGATGACGATGATGTCATCGCGCCTTTTTAGCTAATATGAAATATTGACAAAATGACTTAAAGTAAAGAAAATCATTGCAAATGAAAACTAAGCATAAAATGTATACATTTTACATCTGTATATTTAGTTTTTAATCAATTTGCAGCGATTGTTTTGCTTTAAAATGTGTTTAGTCATTTATAGTAAAACGGCGCGATGACGTCATCGTTCCAAGATGGCCGCCTCCATTTATGTTCTTTGCATATTTTCAATCGGTCATATCTTCTTTAGTTTTCATGGCACTTTGATATTTCTTTCAGTTGTTTTAGTGTTTTTAGAGCCCTTTTAAATAATTTGTGTTTGAAAATAATGCATTAACCCCTTTAAGTCTCCGTGTTAAAAAATGGAAACGCCGTTGGTATATAGAGATTTCGCATGTTAAACACTTGTATACATAAATCGTTGTTAAAACCATTAGGCATAAAGCTCTCATATATTGCATGTACCACTAACTTATATTCCTCTACCAAGTCTGCTGTAATAGTGTCTCTGGTGTCAAATGTGTCACAGTTTTACACAGTGTTATACAGGAAACTATTTGAGCTAGCAGTCTAACAGTTTGGATATACCATAAGCTTATAGTCTTCTACTAAGCTGGCCCGGGTTTTGCCTTATTGCCTACTGACCGTTCCAAGTCGGTATTCCTGTATTCACCACTCGTTGTGTTGTGTTTTGTCCGTTTTATTGTATATTTAATTTTTCTTTTGTTTGTGGTACAGTGTGGATCTACGGTGTCATTGCTTTTGGTTGATGTGATTTCTATAGGACCATTTGTCTTATTTTTACATAAACATATATTTATATGGGAGAAGACTTAAAAACTCTTCTTCTCTGTCACCACAAGGAATAG
The DNA here is from genome assembly GCA_037043455.1 of Cyrtodaria siliqua. Lineage (NCBI taxonomy): Eukaryota > Metazoa > Mollusca > Bivalvia > Adapedonta > Hiatellidae > Cyrtodaria > Cyrtodaria siliqua. Next base: position 4,782 of record JAWPHD010006487.1, read on the forward strand.
AGCTCTTTGTCTCGGAAGTGGGTGGACAGTTTAACATAGACTTAGGAAAAAAACTTTAGATAATCTTCTCTGAAACCACAGGAGCTGAGTCCCTCATTTATTGTATGTACCATTACCTTATGGTCCTCTACCGAATTTGTTAAATCAAATTTGGTCCCGCACCGGGGTCACACATTTGAATTGATTTATGAGGAAAATATGTAAAACAAATATCTACTAGAAACCCTGGGGTAATAATTAGGTCATAGTTTTAAATTACGTATATAGGGGAAATCTTAAATCCCCTCCAAAGCAATACGAATTGAACTTCTAATATGTTGCACTTAGGCCAGAAAAAAAATACCTGTGTTTCTGGTCATCCGACCGTCCCTATTTTTTGGCGCCGACCCTACAGATTTTTATCAACAAAAAAAAAGGATGAAAAAGCTAGGTACGAAACGGTAATGTACGAACAGATTGAGTACGAAACATGCGCTAAAACAAGGCCTCCTCCATGGTGCACTGCGCGTCCGATTTGGTGGTTAGAATTAGAAAATGCAGCAGATTTGTTCTTCCAATACCACCCAGCCTCAGGAAATTATAAAATTCAAGTTTTAAATGGGGGTTCCGGGTGTCTGACCATAGTAGCGGTTTCAAACTGTCTCGTGGTAGTGACATGCCCAGTTAGTACACTAGCCACTGGTTTTTTTCTTATCCCCAGCGTTTTTTTCCGTTTGCTACTGTTTTGTTGCATATTATATATTTTGGTCGTAAACTGTGTATTGACCAGTCTACCCAATTGCTGTATATAATTAACCAGTTCCTATATAGAATATATATAGTATACAGTAGTTTGTTTATATATACGTTAATTTGTATAAACGTTTCTTGTGTAATATTTGATAATATAATGAGGTAATACTCACGCCTACTGTAGTGTTGTTTCTTTTAAAAAGAAAAAAAAACAAGCAAAATACCTAGAGATATTTAGAAGACTTGACATTGTTAATTATCCCCACTTGGATGGGGATGTTCCCCGAGCAACTTCTTATGGGGTGTATCTGTCTCAACTTATTCGTTTTTCTAGAGCTTGTACTCGAGTTGAGGACTTTAATATTCGTAATCTTTGTATAACTAAAAAGTTACTCAGTCAGGGTTACCGTTATCATAAACTTCGTAAAACCTTTGCAAAATTTTATTATCGTAACCCTGATCTTCTTTCCAAATATAAATGTAATTTAAGGACTCTTCTGCGACAAGGACTATCACAACCTGACTTCTATGGTGATGTGATTTATAACCTTCGTAAGATTCTTGGTCATGATCACTTTCATACTATCTTTGTTAAACTTGTTAAAAAGTTTATCAAAAGAGGTTATGACCCTATCATTCTGCAACGTACTGCATGCTTGGTGGTGGACCCTTTTACAGTTCGCCACTATGCTTTCCTCTTTAATTGTACGATGACCGGACAGGCTGTGGACCTTATGATGACGCCTACCTAAATCCCATTTGGACGGTGGCGTTTGATGTTTGTCCATGATCTTTCTTGTCGTGCCCTTAATGGTGTATTCTCTTTCTGCTCTGACTTCTACCAAGTCATTGAGTACCTTCATTGTGGTTTTCTAGGCTATTGTTTTTTTGTATTATATTTACACGAGCATATTTGTGTTTTACTTATATTGCCTATTGATGCTGCCTTGTTGGTTAGAGATTAGATCATGGCAGGGATTTATTTATTTACACTGTCCTGTTTTAGTGGGATGACAGTAGGGTAAGTGTGCGGTTTGGTGCACCCTAGAACCGGTTTAAACCCCCAGTGGCCTACTTTGCCACTGACCGTTCCATGGCGGTAGCCCTATTGTCAACCCTTTTGTGTTTGTGATGTCGTTTACTTTTACTATTACTTTTGCCTTCTTGTTTGTCTGTTTCCATGTTTGTTTCTGTGTTTTGTGGTTGACTGTCCTCCTTGAATGCTACTTTCCCTGTCCGATCTTTTTATATTTCTTGTGTATTATGTATCTTGTATGATTTCACTCGGGAAGACAATATCCCGATTTGCAATAGCGCTTTCCGTAATCTGCCAAGTTTATATAGTACCTTTAGCAGTGAGATATACCCTTTGATGTGTATTTCGTAATATCGTGTATTACTACAGTACTTATCTATGTAGCGTGTACGATCGTGTGTTACACTGTAAGGTCGTGTATGCACTGACATGCAACCTGATATCTCGTTCTGAGGGGATACGATGTCTATAGTACGGATCTCCAAATACTCAGCTAGCGATTTACGTTAGTTAAGTAAGGAAATCTATGTGTCTTATATATTGTCTATTTCATTTGGTGTCTACACTTTTTGTATAGATGAGTATACTTTAAGTATTCAGGGGTAAGACCAGACCGGGTTGATACCGTCTATATTGTCTTACAGTTAATATTTATGAGTGTATGTATTGGAGAATACACTCAAAGGCACTCTACGGCGTGATGCCGTTAAGAGTCTGGTTGAGTCCAGAAATAAGATCAGGTCGGGTTGATACCGTCTAGGTTGTCTTATTCAGCCTTCAATTTTGACCAAAGAAAAATAGAGGGTATTCAGGGGTAAGACCAGATCGGGTTGATACCGTCTTTATTTTCTTACAGTTATATGTTTATGAGTGTATGTATAGAAGAATACACTCAAAGGCACTCTCCGGCTTAATGCCGTTAAGAGTCTGGTTTAAGCCAGATATAAGATCAGATCGGGTTGATACCGTCTAGTTTGTCTTATAAAGCCTTCAATTTAACATCTTCATGAAAATGAGAGTAATGCAGAAATGACAGCGCTCGACATCTCCATAAAAATGAGAGTAATGCAAAAATGACAGCAGTCGACATCTCCATGAAAATGTGAGTACTGCAGAAATGACAACGCTCGACAACTCCATGAAAATTAGAGTAATGACAGAGTTCGATATCTCCATGAAAATAAGAGTAATACAGAAGTGGCAGCGCTCAACAGTACTCGATATCTCAATGAAAATTGGAGTAATGCAGAAATGACAGTGCTCAACATCTCCATGAAAATGGGAGTAATGCAAAAATGACAGCATTCGACATCTTTATAAGTATGGAAGTAATGCAAAATGACAGCGCTCGACATCTCCATGAAAATGAGAGTAATGCAGAAATGACAGATTTTAATTTTGAGAGGATTTATTTAAATAGTGTCAGTTTATTTAAATTGTGTCGATTTATTTAAATATAGTGAATTTAATTAAATAGTTGCACATTTAGTAAAACAAAGGTCCATTTATTTAGAATTCACAAACAATTATTTAAATCAAAACCATTTAGTTAAATCGTGAGGATATAATCTAAATCTACTTAAAATCGAGAGCATTTATTTAAATAGTGTCGATTTATTTAAATCGTGTCAATTTATTTAAATATGGTGCAGTCCATGTTAAATAGTGAGAAAAAAAAATCAAGCTAAATATTTTATTTTTTTTACAAACGGCGCACCATTGTTCTATTTCAAAAACATCACCAGAACATTGCAGGGAAATATTTATGTAAATGAAGTTTGCTGCAAAATGTTTACAATGTAAATGAGGTCTGCGGCAAAGTAGCAGCAAACATCGCCAGAACACTCACTCCTATACCAGCTATCCACACCTCACCAAGCACGCTATCGTAAACAAAGTACTAATTCCTCCTTACATCGAGCACGCTATCAATACTAGTGTCTCTTAAGACTGAGCACACTATCCTACCCAAGCAATTCATAGCACGCTTTTCTACCCAAGTAACTCACGCCTCCTCTAACACCGAGCAAGCTATCCTACACCAGCTACAAACAACTGATAGCATGCCTTAGCTACCCACATCTAGCGTCGAGCACGCTATCAGGCCCCAATCTGTTCATATCTTGTACCAAGTGTGCTATCATGCCCGGCTACTGCACATCATATCACTGGGAACGCTATCCTACCTACCACATGTCTTAGCATCGAACACGCTGGCATTCCCCAGCTATTCACAGCTTCTAGCACCAAACACGCTATCATGTCCAAGCAATGAACATGTGAGGAACCGAGCATGAAAGCTATTCTACCCCAGCTACCCACACCTTCTAGCACTTGTGAGTTGTTTCTAATCCTGCTCCGATACTCGGATGAACGAAGGCGGACTCCACATGAACTGGCGGGGTTTTGTCTTTTCGCACGGCATTTTGACTATTTGTCGTCTTTTCGCTTGGCGTTATTTCGCCCGACGTTTTTTCGTTATTTCGCTTGGCGTCTTTTCGCCCGCGCCGGCGTTATTCCGCACGGCGTTTTTTGTCTTTTCGTTTTATCGCTCGGCCTTTTTTCGTCTTAAAAACGATGGTTTCACGACGGTTTTTGCTGAGGTACGGAAGTGCTGACATATGTGCATGCGACGAAAATACGTGTCATCTTGACGTGAGGTAACCTAGACGTCCTTGTTTAGGACGGATTTTGGTCAGTACCGTCTCTCTCAGACGTTGAATTGGTATTGTTATAGTGCATTTATGCACGCCAAGATGGACAGATTGATCTAGCTGCAAATTGATCTAGCAAGCCTTACTTAATTTGACAAAAACGCTGGATTCTTGGTAAATGATGTCATGCGAAACATTATGACAAAAAGTGGCATACGTTCCCGAGTACTATGCCCCGACCCGTGCATCACGTGCATCTGTTAAAAAAATTGTATTTAATGATTAAGAATAATTTTCAAAAGTAACTACGGTGGAGGTATCGGTGGCGATTTTCGATCGCTGGTAAATTAACAAAATATTATTTGAACAAATAACACTTCATATATACTATTGATCATAACCCAAATTATTAAATCTTTAGCTACTTATTTAACAGACATGCTATTAACCGTCCTAGTAATTATGGTTGCAACATCATTAATAGAGCCCGCTGGCATTCCCCAGCTATTCACAGATGTGTTCAATGATGTAGCCAAGTTCGTGATCTTGAAAAATTAAAGGGGTTGATGCACTATTTTCAAACACGATTTATTTAAAAGGACTTTGAAAGTCTTGAAAAAAGCTGATAGTATTATCAAAATGTCATGAAAAATAAAGGAGATATGACCTATTGAAAATGTGCAAAGAACATCATCGTTCAAAGATGGCCGCCCCCCATTTATGTTTCTTTGCACATTTTCAATAGATCATATTTCCTTCACTTTTCATGGCACTTTGATAATTCTTTCACCTTTTTTCAAGTTTTGCAGAGCCCTTTAAAATAAACCTTGTTTGAAAATAGTGCATCAGCCTCTTTAAGATTAAAAATAAATAAGCCTTATATTTGCCTATTACCGATACAGTTTTTCAAAGCCTGAATGTATGTGACAGGAAACATTTTAAAACATTGTCGGTACGCCCTTCTCTCGTATGACAGCGATTGTAATCATAACGTTCAAATGTAATATTAAATTTTAAATAAAGTAGATTTTTTTTGTGTTATTTAATGACGAATATTATGTATATAAATATCATAAAACATATATGTTTGTATAATGGCTTTAAAAAACGGATACTAAACTGTTTGGTAGTAACACTGAGTATACGATATATATATATTTGTTTACTATAATACGAGTATTTAAGGTATTGAAACTTAGAAACAATTTTCCCAAGGGATGTTAGATGTGCAGTTTGGTTTCAGTGGGGCTGGGTCAAAATGTTAACATCGCTTAAAACACTCTTATCCCGATGTATTAAAAGGTTTTTATTTACAATTTGGTAGCGTTATAAAGGGACACGGCGTTTCATGTATGTAACGTGCTTTTCAAATGTTTGTCGCGAGACAGGAGGTCACAAGGGCACACAATGGGACATCTTCGAACTGATTTATCGTTTGCTTATTAAATTAAATATTTTTAATAGCGAGTAGTTTAAGTTGTCCTGGTTTACAATCCTTCTAAGAGCACTGGGACCCAATCTGTAAATGTATTTGTTTTTTTTAAAAATGGGTATGAATCGCAGGTCTCGAGAATTTTTCAGATTAAGCTTTCGAATTGAATTGAATTGGTTTTATAGTCGCATCAACAGCTAAGGTCATATGGCGACCTTTTCAGCTTCCATTGGTGGATGGAAGGCCCCAGGTGCCCCTTCGGGCAATTTTCGTGCACGTGCTGGAACCTGGGTAAACCACCGACATTCTGCAAGCCAGCTGGATAGCTTCCTCACATAAAGATTACTAGACCCAATGATGCATCGAACCCACAGAGGTGAGGGGCAAGTGATTTCAAGTCAAAGACGCTAACCACTCGGCTAAAGACCCTCATTAAGCTTTCGATTCCTCTACCATCTCACAGAACCATGAGAGGACAAAACACGGGTATTTGCGAAGGCGCGTCATCGACTTCATATATTTAGCGTATTTAAGTACATCAAACCATAAATAACAGGTGTGGTGTTTAATCAGTCATATAACTAACTGCTTTATCAGATTGATAGAACGAAACATCTTCTCTAATAGCATGCACATGCGTAGCATACTGGTTTGCTGTCTTTAACATTAATGCTATCTTTTGTAGACAAAACCGAAAGCCCGTCCAGGATTTCGGATTATTCCAAATGCCATCTACGACGCCAAACCATTTGATAATAATTCGATTCATTACGTGGATGCAGAAGCGGCAGACTGGGCCGACCCAAAAGAACTCAACAACGCTTATGAAATTAAAAGAATTCTTGACGCGGCATTCGACATACGTTATCATTCAGACAGATCGCCATTTACGGTAAACTTACACGGTAACCTTTTCAATAGAAACCCAGAAGCAGTGCCGGCCATGATCCGTTTGACGATGTGTTTGTTATCAGCTCTCACAAGGTTCTGCAGTGGACACGGTCCCCAGTAAAGCTTAAATACATTAATACGTTTGTCCCCGGGTAATGGTGACAATAACAAGCAGCTGTCCTTATTTTTATTCGCGATAATGTTATTTATGTGTGTAGAGTATGTATGAAAACAACATTTACTTTCCTCATTTACACCAATGGTAAAATGTCAGCTTCAAACCAAGTATGGATAATGCAGCAATGTTATTTTCATATTGAAACATAAACTACTCGCTATTAAATATATTTAATTTAATAAGCAAAACAGTTCGAAGATGTCCCATTTTGTGCCCGCGTGAAAAAATCACCAGAAAAAGTGGAGTCCTAAGACATGTATCATCATGATGTTTTTTGTTAATATTTAATATTTGTCAAGGGTACAGCTGCTCTCATTGATAGTTGCTTACAAAGTGTATTCAATGTGTATGCATTGCTTAAAAGTGTATACAATATGTATGCATTGCTTACAAAGTGTATACAATGTGTATGCATTGGATACAAAATTAAAAAAATGATCATGTGTAATCCATTAAAACCTATGCATACAAAACATAATAGAAATTGGTAATTTTCTTTCACTAATAAGGATCCTTTTCAACTTAAAAAAGGATTTATTATTATATGTAGTTCTTATTATAAAAATAAATCCTTTTTTTTAAATGACGACACCTCAGAGATGTGCTCGCACTTTTTTGCTTTAACACCAATATTATAAAACGGAATAGCATTAAGTATTCAACAATAGCTTAAATGACATATAAATCATACAGCACACACATAAAGGGAAAGAAAAAGCGACATCTGCTTCGGATTGGTAGCATGAAAAATTGAATTGTTGTTTAATGGTTCATCAACGCAGTGTTTGTGTTAATTCAAGCAACTCAAAATCAAAACTTCTTGACTTCATGTTAAATTATACTGAACTAAATCTTACTTCGTTGTTCAATTTCTAAAACTTAAACTCCAAACATAAACAAATCTCATGCGATCCATTGTAAGTGTTTCCCTGTAAACATATACCTACATTTTATAACATTAATATGGGCGGCCAAATCTGTCAAAATCAAAGTGCTGGACTAGGGACGTTGGCAATTGAACTGTTCTGTTGAGTGTACATGGTGTAAGTGCATTTATGTTCTGTGTCGAAGTTGGTTCTGTGTTGACAAAACTGGCGGAAAGCGTCTTCTTGAGTTCGAAGGGATCAGATTGTAATTAATAAATTCCGACGCTTGCACTGGATAGAAATATAGGCCGTATGAGTTATCCTTTTAGGAAAAATACGTCTAATTTTATCATTGTTTACATATTTTTTTATTGTGGTATGTATTCCATCATTTGATAATTCGGAGCAACATTATTCATATCTGTTCAAAGTCGGATTCGAAAAAAATCTTCTCTACTCGATTAATAGTGATCGCGGGTCATGAAATCAACGTGTGATCAGTTCAATCTATTGCGTCTGAAATGCCGCTTTTACAGCGTAGTAATACAATTTGTAAATTCTGCAATTATAACATTTTGACGAAGACTTTCTTTAAGATTGTCTCCATTAGGTGACGGATGTTCCATTTTCCAGCTGATATCGCAAATGTTTACCTCTATTCCTTTTTGCTGAAAAATAACTACTTTTGCTCAGAAGAATTGGTCCTTTCGACATTAATATGCAAATGAGCTACTTTATCCCAGGTTTGCAAAGCTGGATGTACGGGGTCCAAACGGGGTTTATAATATTTCGAGATAAAATATATCATCTTGTTTCTTGTCTTAGTAGAAAAAAGTATAGGCCCAAACATCACATTCTTCAATTTTCTTTCCATTTCCAACAGCTTATTTACGATTTAGATGGTATTTGTCTGATCCGGAGAACTATTTTTTCTCTACACAAGGCCAGGGCCCCTATGAATATGCATACAGTGAGTGGGATGTGTTTATCTCTTTTATGCGAATGAACACTCAATCAAAATGACAGCTGACGCTCTGTCTGTTAGCGTAGTGATACCTTTCGTCAGTGACGATCTGATGCGGCTTCTAGCGTGCTCGAATTTTGTCGCCTGCTGAGGACTAGGGCTTGAAAAGCCCCTAGTCCAATGAAAGTATGTACAAGTGATACAATGAGACACATTTAATGCAACATAAAATCATTTGATGAGACGCAACTTGAAATATGACGTGCGAAGTATATTCATCCAATACAATATAAAAAAAAAATTGTACAAACTAAACTGATACGGTGTAAAATTGCAAACCATGTAATTGTTTTGATGTCATTCAACGTTATAACAAACTATTCAAAAAAATACATAATGCGATACGGTACACTGTACAATCAAAAATGGTATGTGTCATAAAAGCATAACAGCAATTGACATCCACTTATTGATGTGGGCAAAATAATTTGAGTTAACATGAAGTTTTGTGATGTGACTTACCCAACGTGTAAACGTACATGCATGTCTATTGCCAATTCGGCACAGTTCTTTCCTTCACATACCAATACTGAGCCAAGCCAATGGACGGTGGCTGGCGATGCACTGTTCACTATTTACGTCTGTGTGTTTGTTAACCAACTCTCACCGTGTACGGTAACGTGCATCTATCCTATATATGCTGCATGTTTCTCTCTACTATAAGAACCACCAATAAATAATGAAAAGCGGATCCCTTGGCATAAATGAACACAAACAAGAGAGAAAGTGGTAGTCTCGGTTTTATTAAGTCTGTTCATGAGAGGAGGGAAAAGTAGCAGACTCGGGTTTATTTAGTTTGTTCATGAGAGGTAATACAAGGTGCAACATCTCTCACGCCCCCAAGCACTGCTGATTCGTGGTCGGAACTACTTTTATGTCATCACACGAACGCTAATTAGAATGTAAATTGATACTGAAAAGGGGATCCGTTTGAAGCAACGAACACAAACAAGAGTAGCAGAGAGGTAATATAAGCCGGACACCTCTCCAATTGCCCTATACAGCTCACATCTACTTCTGTCCCGTCATCAACATAATATCTACCTGCGTATTAGATTGCTATATACAGCTCAAATCTATTTCTTTCCCGTCATCAACATACTCTTTACCTGTGTATTAGATTGCCATATACAGCTCACATCTACTTCTGTCCATCATCAACATAATATCTACCTGCGTATTAGATTGCTATATACAGCTCAAATCTATTTCTTTCCCGTCATCAACATACTCTTTACCTGTGTATTAGATTGCTATATACAGCTCACATCTACTTCTGTCCCGTCATCAACATACTCTTTACCTGTGTATTAGATTGCCATATACAGCTCACATCTACTTCTGTCCCGTCATCAACATACTCTTTACCTGTGTATTAGATTGCCATATACAGCTCACATCTACTTCAGTCCCGTCATCAGCATACTCTCTACCTGTGTATAAGATTGCCATATACAGCTCACATCTACTTCTATCCCGTCATCAACATACTCTTTACCTGTGTATTACATTGCCATATACAGCTCACATCTACTTATGTCCCGTCATCAACATACTCTTTACCTGTGTATTAAATTGCTATATATAGCTCACATCTACTTCTGTCCCGTCATCAACATAATATCTACCTGTGTATTAGATTGCCATATACAGCTCACATCTACTTCTGTCCCGTCATCAACATACTCTCTACCTGTGTATTATATTGCCATAGACAGCTCACATCTACTTCTGTCCCGTCATCAACATACTCTCTACCCGTGTATTAGATTGCCATATACAGCTCACATCTACTTCTGTCCCGTCATCAACATACTCTCTACCTGTGTATTAGATTGCCATAGACAGCTCACATCTACTTCTGTCCCGTCATCAACATACTCTCTACCTGTGTATTAGATTGCCATATACAGCTCACATCTACTTCTGACCCGTCATCAACATACTCTCTACCTGTGTATTAGATTGCCATATACAGCTCACATCTACTTCTGTCCCGTCATCAACATACTCTTTACCTGTGTATTGGATTGCCATATACAGCTCACATCTACTTCTGTACTGTCAAAAACATAATCTTTACCTGTGTATTAGACTGTCATATACAGCTCACATCTACTTCTGTCCCGTCATCAACATACTATTTACCTGTGTATTAGATTGCCATATACAGCTCACATCTACTTCTGTCCCGTCATCAACATAATCTTTACCTGTGTATAAGATTGTCCTATAAGGGTGATAGTCGTCAACGGAGTATGCAAATAAGTTCACACCGCTAATATGCCAGTATGTTGATTGTATGCGTTTCCTTAATTCAGCACCCACTGAGAGCTCGACTTGTAAGTGAGGAAGTGTCAATTCTTACGGATGACGGGATGTGTACAGTACTGGTTCTACCTAGGAAAAGTGGGTGGTCTGCCTCCACCACAACAAATCGACCGTCATATATAACCTAACATGTGTTGAAAATGACGTAAAACACCATAAAAACAAAACAAATCCTTCATTCAGCAGAACGCTTTCGTACGTTATCATCTGATTTGGACCCAGGTTTAAAAGGTTTTCGGAAAGGTATGCGTCGAAGGTGGCATTCACTGGTACTTGGAGTCCTGAAAAAAGAAGTATCCTACAAACATAATACTAGACACACACAGAGAAGTATAACACATATACAAAGTATCTTCGTGATGAAACAGTTAGGAAAGATATAGCAAGATTACTTCAACTGTAGAAGACATTACAAAGGCACTTTGTGTTTGGAGAATTGAATTGAATTGGATTTTATAGTCGCACCAACAGCTAAGGTCATATGGCGACTTTCCAGCTACCACTGGCGGAGAAAGATCCCAGGTACCCTTCCGGGCAATTTTCATGTACGGGCGGGGTAGAACCACCGACGTTCCGCAAGCCAGATGGATCGCTTCCTCACATAAAGATTCCTAGGCCTCTGAGGAATCGAGCCTACAGCGGTGAGGGGCAAGTGATTTCAAGTCAGAGACTAAACTACATGTTGTAATCAAAGCACTGAAAGTTCTGATGGACGGTGCCACTCAGAAAGTATTGATTCCGAAAAAACGGGTTTGCGTACTAAGGTGGTGAACATTTGTGCATGAGGCAATACCAAAGTTATGGGACCGGACAGAAGTACAGACGGACAACGGCAATTTTATATCCCTCCGCCTAATCGAAGGGGGATAAAGCGTGAAGTTATGTAGAAATGTTTAAATTGTATAAGTGTCAAAGGGGAATAATTGTAAAATGAAAATATCAGAGAAAAATGGTCACAACATACGTAGATTCCTTTCGAAAACAAATCAGATTCAATCATGCATGACAGAGTTATCGCCCCTTGAATGTCTGAAAAATAGGATTTCTGCAAAGACGTTTTCGGTGGCGATATGGCTAAAACAAAACAAACTTCATTGAATTCGGATAAGTTTAAAAAAATAATAATAATAAAAAATACATGTAGTCTGATGTAACGGTAGTCAGAGTTTCTATGTATTGTTCTAAACTCCTTAAATATAAATGCTTTTTAAACACAATATTGATAATGGTAATACAATGTGATAAAATGCCATTGATAGAACGTTAATAATTATAACTATTCCACTTTAATATATGTATTCATTCTCTAAATGAAGTATGTTTGTTTGTACACTTCTCTGAAATATTGTGTATTGTATTCCGCCCTGTTTAAGCAATAAGCATGCAAATGTCATGCCAAATGAATTAAATTGAAATGATGCAAATAATTGAGAGATGTCTATGGTACATAGTTATATAATCTCTTCTACTCGCGAATTTATGAACCGCCTTTAATAGTTACTAGGATGTAATGTGATAAAAAGTTTCAATTTAATATCATGGTAATTGAATTACTTACTTCTCAAATGTACGTACGGCACGGATTCTATTTATTACCCAATTACATCTGATATATATCTATTACATGTATGCATGCTAATTGTTCTAATTTATGATATAAATACATTAATAAACATGATCGTTTGTCGTCATACACTGATAATATACCGATAATCTCTATTAGATTCGTTACTAAACTATTAATTGCTACTTTCGGTATTCTCCGTACTATGCACCTGTTGTTTTCGTTATGTTTACTCCCAATCTCATGTAGACGCTTGTTTCCGATATAATACATATGCGCATTAGTTTGTACAGGATCAAATCCCTTCAAAAACAGCGTATTACTTAAACTTAAGTTAAAATCACTTAATGTGTACCAATGCTTACATATTTATCAATATGTTGTCAATATACGGATATATGGCCCATTTACAGCCTTGCAAATGGTATAACTTTTATGGCGCTGTAATCTGGTGCTCTTTGGTTCGTTGTGCGCCAGAATTCCCACTACTTAGGACGGTTGCCTGACGGCACCTTCCAAAAACGTTGTATTTTGCAGGAAGGATTTTGTTTATTTGATCCAACATCTTTCAACTCCGTCAGTCTCTGATGAGAATCACAGCGTCTTTCAAAATATGCAGTACTAATTCAACATACCGAGTCTAACCCATTTGGCACTAATATTCGTTATTTGAATTGAATACCGAATACCGAATATAAATATTAACTTCACAAGAGATGAAAGCTGCGGACTCGGTTTTATTGAGTCCTTCATGAGTGGTGCGCTAGATTGTTTACCTGTGAATTGTGGATGCTTAGGAGATCTGTCAGAAACAATAAACACGAGCAAGGGAGGAAAGTAGCCGACTTGGTTTTGTTGAGTCCGTTCACAAGAGTTTATATAAATTGAAAAACACTTCACGACACATAGCTACGGCTTAAGATGTATTCTACTTTGAAAGGACACTTTGACCGAATTAACAGCGGTAATTTCATCGCAATTTGACCGTATCATAACTGATAACACAAAATAAGAACACACTGATCATGTATTACAATTAGGTTGAAATGACGTGCGTGTATATATAACAAATGTTGCACATGTTGCACATGTTGCACTCTTAACCTTTGTCTCTCTAGACTTATCAATATCTCACATCTAGCAGACCACGTTAAGTAGAGAAGTGGTTTCAGATATGTGGTGTGTAATAAAGAATTGCTTCTTGTTCGAAACCAGTGAAGGTGTCGATATTCGTTTATTCAATATTTAATTCCAATAACGAATATCATGCTAACTTCTGCCAACAATTTTTAAAACATATCTTGAAAGCCAACTGTTAGTATGATGTTTAAGCAACATTTTTGACGCAAAGTTACCCTAAATAAATACTGAAAAGGTGATCCCTTGGAAGCAACAAACACAGACAAGAGAGAAAAGTAGCAGACTCGGTTTTATTGAGAATGTTCATGAGAGGTAATTATAAGATGCAACACCTCTCACGCCTCCTAGTACCGGCTTAAAGCTACAGAATCTCTATATCAATCGATTTCTTCCTTGTGAGCGTGTCTTTATTTGTAACTCCATGCTCACCAGCTCATGTCGAAATCGAGTATTTAAGAGAGCAAATATAGCGCAGGAAATTATTTACTGTATATACATCGACCAGTGCACATCGTACCTATACACAGGTAACAGTAATTTTCACACACAAAAAAAAATAGCCTCTTTGGGGGCTCGAACACATGACCTTCTGATCTCATGTCCGGCGCTCTATCCACTGAACTATAACGCTACTGGAGAAAATAATACATTAACTACATTTATTATGAGGCAAAATAACATATTTGAACGCAACTCAAGATCGATCAATAAATATGTTGTCCATCTTGTCGCACTTGTAAATTAACATTACCTGGTGTAATACTGTATGTTATCAATATGAAACTAACACTTCGCCTCAAAACAACCAGATCTCGACATGTTATTTAGCGCTTGATATTACGTAATGCATATTTAGTGTTAAAAACACTCCAACATACCAATAAATAGCCGTGGTCTAATGGTTCAGCGTACAGCCTTCAAAACTTACAAGTGCAAGGCTGTGGTTCAAATCCCGTTCCGGGCAACTATTTTTTTTATCACATATTCTGAAGCAGTATATTTATCGATGTTACCTGTACGGAGGCTAAATAAAAATGTGAAATTTTACGCATCGATTTCTGATTATATACCGACTTTTGGGTTGTTCGTCGATTTGAAACTACTGCACACGTCACTTATTCATGAGTTATTACCAATTAAAATAGGGACTGTGTAGCTTTAAGCTATATTCTACTTTAAAGCAAACAGTCTTTTTACGGCCGCCACACGTTAGTGTGAATGTCAATAAAAACTGATAAGGTGATCTCTTGGAAGCAACAAACGCAAACAAGAGCGAAAAGTAGCAGACTCGATTTTATTGAGTCTGTTCGTGAGAGGTAATTATAAGATGCAACACCTCTCACGCCTCCTAGCACCGGCTTAAGCGATATTCCGATTTAAAGCGGAATGGGATTGAAGATCCCATAGGACCAATAGATAATAACACCACTGATTTGAGGTCGGGGCGACTTTTTACGGCCGCCACACAGCACTAAACAAACGCTAATGTGAATGTCGATAAATACTGAAAAGTGATCCCTTGGAAGCATCAAACGCAATCATGAGGGAAAAGTAGCAGACTCGGTCTATTGAGTCCGTTCGTGAGAGGTAATTATAAAATGCAACACCTCTCACGTCTCCTAGCACCGGCTTAAGCGATATTCTACTTTAAAGCAACACAGAATGGGCTTGAAGATCCCAAAGGATCAGTAAATAATAACACTACTGATTTGTAGTCGGAGCGACTTTTTACGGCCGCCACACATCACTAAACAAACGCTTTCAAAAGTGGTGGGAGCAAGTAATTTAACTAATGCTCATAACTGAATCTGTATATTTCTTTAATTATTTTCCCTCAATACATACACATTTGATGTGACATCTTCCATACAAAAGCATGTAAATATCTATAAGTGGATGTGTTTTTGTTTCTATTTATCCAGTTGTTATCTTTTAAAAGGTGAACAGTGATTGTTTCTGGATTTAGATATCCAGAGGAATATATTCAAAGGTAAACGGTGGATGTAGCTTGATTTCTATTCATACTGACGAATCTGGATAAAGTTAAGGTGCATGTCCCTGGGCTTGTATTCATCGAGATGATTTGAAAACAATATTCAAATCCAAAATAATATATATTAACGCGATTTAATCAACAAAGTACAAATAAGAACTATTTTTAATAATTAATTAACCAAAGACAAGTAGAAGATATTTTTACGAACTAGTAAACGGTTCCGTAGTTTTCTTTAAGTTGATTTATAGTTTTTTCCCAATTAGATCTAGGGTTATCAAAATCGACAAATGTGTTATTGCACTTTCGAAAGGTATACATTCGCACAAGTTTGAGTAAATTGCGTCTAACATGCACCAACTTTGATAAGAAGGTTTGAAAAATCAATAACTTAGAGTCACATCTCTAACCTCAACAAAAGTAAATAAAGAATGCAAAGTCCCCAAGGATACAGTGTCGAGTCATTTTCAATGTCGAAATCATTTAAAATAATCAAGGTACCAACGTTCTTACCAAAAAAGGTGGGGATAAAAGTCAAGAAATGTAGCTGTCACAGAACATAGTCAACCAAAAGCACGCATTAAAACACATTACAATTGCAATGTTATTAAGAAGCAAGGCATGTGACATCCAAACACAAACGAGTTAGACAATAGGGCTACTGCCTTTGAACGGTCAGTGGCAAAAAGGGCGCCGGGGTTTAAACAGGTTCTTAGGTGCACCAAACCTCACTCTTACCCTATTGCCATCCCAATAAAGCGGGATAGGGTAAATAAATTCCCGCCAGGTTATATTCTCTAACAAACAAGGCAGCGTTAATAAACCATTAAGGATACAACAAGACACGCTTTAAGACAAACATCAAACTCCATCGTTCGTTGAGGATTTAGGTAGGCAGAATTTAATAATCTTCTTCAATGCACATAACACTGTCATATTGTGCTGTCAGTGTCGTCTAATTGGTGCACATTCCATTTCAGACTGTGTTTATTTTACCTACAACAACGATAAAAGTCGAACAGCAAATCTAGTATACAAGGACTACAGCCAACCAAAGTCAAGCACAGAAATAAACAATAGTTACAAAGATAAATAAAAGGCAAGATATGACACAGAAGGTTTGAAAACAAAGCTACCGCTTTGGAACGTTCAATGGCGAAAAGGGCGGTTTAAACCAGGTTCTACGGTGCGCCAAACGTCACTCTTACCCTATTGGCATCCCAATAAAACAAGACGAGTAAATAAAGATATTCCCGCCAAGGCAGCATTAATAGGCAATATAAGTATAACATAAATAATCATGTGTATTTCAATATAAAACAAACCTAGAAAGCCAAAATCAAGTACTCAATGACTTCGCAGAAGCCAGAGCAACAAGAGAATAAACAGTTAAGGGTACGACAAGACACGATTTAAGTCAAACATCAAACGCTATCGTCAGTTGAGGATTTAGGTAGGCGTCATCATATAGCCCACATTCTGCCCGGGCATCGCTCAATCAAGGAGGAAATCATAGTGAACAACTGTAAATGGGTCAACCACTAAACATGCAGTGCGTTGCAAAATGATAGGGTCATAACCTACTTTGACAAGTTGATTGCTTGAAAATGATTATGACCAAGGATCTCACGTAAGTAGATATAAAAGTCGAACAGGAAATGTAGCATTTTCAAGGACCACAGTCGACCAAATCACATTACCACAGAAGTCAGGTTGTGATAGTGCTTGTCGCAGAAGAGTTTTTAAATTACTTTCATATTTTGAAGTAGATCAGAGTTACGATAATAACATTGTGCATAGGGTTTACGCCGTTTATTGTAATTGTAGCCTTGCTGGAGTAGCTTCTTTGAAATAGAGCAAATATTACGAATATTAAAGTCCTCAACACGACTACAAGCTCTAGAAAAACAAGTAAGTTAAGAAACATAGACCCCATAAGAAGTAGCTCGGGGACAATTCCCATCTAAATGGGGATAATTAACAATATCAAAATTAAAATTATCTCTCTTGTCATAGATTTTACTAATTATTCAGCCGTTTTAATAGAGAGAAAGAAGCGACAGTATCAGAAATGTTAGATTTGTTGAGTTGACGTTCTTTACGACAGATAGTATTAACCATAACAGAAAAGAAAGGACTACTCGTTAGAGGCCAGTTTCCGTCCAAGCCCAGTTTCCGTCATTCTCATTTAAAAAACGTTTTTACACTGCAAATTATTTACGCGATGTCACTTATTGTCAGACGTTTATAACTGAAGATTGGAAACAGGAAAAACAATCAATAAGTAAATAAGAGGTACAAAAACGAAAGGGATTTCTCCAAAAAATGTGTTTACTTCCTTATATGGCGTTGGGGATTCGCGCGCATACTGCCGCATAATAAACTATTAAAAAAGAACACTGTAATGACGTCATATTTGTATCACTCTTCAGGGGACGCAGCTAAATATACCGTGATTATATAGGTTTAACCAAAGAGAAGCAACTCGTACAACCTGTATCTGTTTGATTTACACAGAGTTACTGTAAATTGTCGACGTTGAACATTTTACATTGACGTTACCAGGCGCATTGTTATAACGATCCATGTGACTGATGGAACAATGCAAACATACCATTATTACAATGAAATAGTTGAATAGACTTGCAAACAAGTTTCTAATCCATAAAAGTTTACTGTATCTTGACCTAGTTGAATCTATCACTCGATAAATTACATGACGGAAACTGGGCTTGTAAACAAAATGATTTCTCAGTTTTAGTCTATTTATAAAAAGGTCACGTGCCACTTCGATAATTTATATAAAACAAAATTCTTCGGTATGAAATTTCCAGGAAGAGGTAACCAAAAAGAAAAATAGAGTAAAAATTGTCAGGATACATAGATGTGTCTGAAAAATTAGTTTATGTTTACATAAGTGACGGAAAGTGGCCCCCGACGAGTATATGTCAGCAACTGTTAAACATATTTAAAACCGTAGAACACACTGTTACCTTTTATGGCGCAAGAATTAATGATCCTACCGTGAATTTCAAGGGAGTTAACTTTGTAGTGAAACCTAAATCTAATGAAAACAAACTATAATTTAAATTTGGGAAAGAAATCTGGAACCGTTTACACATTTGATAACATATGCCATTCTTGTCTTTGGTTAAGTTATACTTTTACTTTATTGCTTAAATCGCATCGATATTAATTATGTTGGGTTCGGGTATGCTTTACCTTTTAAATATATTCATCTTGATAAATAATAATCCAGGAACATGCACCTTTACTTTGCAAAAATAGAAATCAAGTGTCGTCCACCGTTTCTGGATAAATAAATCTAGAAAATTCACTATTTACCTTTTAAAACAGAACACTGGATATATAAATTAAAAAAACGTCCACATTTTCCGTTTGAATAAATGGGTTTCCCTGATCTGTGCATGCACAACATCGCTTACAATTTGCATGGCTTGGGAGGACTGTGATAGGGGGCGAGGAATCAAATAATTCTGCAGACTCAGTCATGATAATTAGTTTAATAACTTGCTCCCACCACTTTTCGAATCTTGAGAGGGAATTTGGTGCTAAAAACAGGAAGGTGCTGTTTGTACAACAATAATTGGGACGAGCTTTTAAAATATCATACTAATCAAGGCAGGCAGCGTTGGGGTTCAGCCTTTGCATAATATATCTTCTTTCAAATGGCTAAAACTGTTAAAACAAGCTGACCGTTAGCCTATTCTAGTTGAAGGAACATATCGAAAATCGGAATATAAAAGACAAAATGTGAACTTACAATTTAAGCGGTTTATATGATGTGCTAGATAATAGTGGAACGTACGAGACAAGTAAGCATAAAATCATCAACATTGTAAAAAAAGTTACTTGCTTTTTTACTTTTAATATTTAAAATTTTATAAACATTCGTCGTGTGAGACCAAGAATACATTTGACTTTTTTGTTATTGCGTTGCTAGGAAAAGTACATACAGAACCGGTGACAGTAATATTGTAGCCTTTATACGAAGGATGAACCTCTCCGATATTATCGGCCACCAATTTGTCGGGTATAAACTAGCCTCCTTCACACGGCCCGCTTCTGATTTCTTCGTTACACTATGCTACACGGATCCAGAACTAGGACCTGGGGGAAATATAACGTTTGAAATCGCCCAAGGCGAGATTTTGAGAGATTCAACGAGACTTTCAAAAAACATATTTTTAAGTTAATTTCAAAAAACATATTTTTAAGTTAATTTAATAATAATTTCAGCAAGTGACGTTAAATTTTAACTGATGCATCAACAATTGACGTTGTACGTTAATTAACAACATGACGTCACGCAAACGTCAACTTTATGCGCGTGAAAAAAACCGCGCAAATAAAGTGTGCATGATACGATCCAGCTGGCCAAGACTAGGTAAAAAATTGCAGTATTTCCGTCGGACTAAATCATTGACGAAAACAGAACGAAAACAGTATCGTCATCATCGCGGCACAAGTTTTTCTTTTTTTCCATTTTTTTTTTTTTTTGTAACAGGGAAAACAAGTTAGAGTCGGGACAAAATATAGGGTCGGTCGGGAACCTGACTATATTTTTCTTTGCCTAAGAACAAAATCATGACATTGTCCATTGCAAATACGTTGAGATAACGTGTATATAACAACTGTTACGCTCTCAACCTGTTCATCTCTTATCAAGAGCTCATATCTAGCAGGCCATACCCAAGTGAAGTCGTACAGCTGTGTATGGCAGCTATGTGGTGTATAATAAAGGGATTGCTTCTTGTCAACATCATCATCAATGGCGCGATATCCGTTATAATAAAGGATGAAACCAGCGATGATGTGGACATGCAAATGATTTTAGGATCAATGAAAGTCATGGAAATGAAAATGGGAATTTTGGAAGTGAAAGTGGAACAACTACAACATCAAGTAGATGCTCAATCGGTTATTATCAGCGATCAGAAGAAGGAAATTAATGCGCAGAAAAGCGTGATGAACGAAATAATTAAGTTGTCGGAATTTCAAAGTAGCACAAGGAGTGGATCATCGCGAAAAGCAAAGTCGCAGACAATTCTAATTAAAAACATTCTAAAGCTGCAACGGAATCACGAGGAGAAAATTACCAGAATAGAGTCAATGAAAATCCAGAACGAAACGTTGACATCTTGCGAGTGTCCAAAACAGAGAACAGACACAATTCTTGGACCATTCAGAACTGATCAGCACGAAAATAGCACGGATGACATGAAAGATCAACATGGGGAAAATGATAGAACGGACACCCGTCAATATCTACTAGGGGCCAAACGGGCCAGACACGGTATGTTGAATTAGTACGGCCGCATATGTTGAAAGAAGCTGCATTGCAAGCCGGTCGTTTCAATAACGACGGTGATTCTCATCAGAAAAGGTCACTGGTGGAGTCGATAGATGTTGATTCAAATAAACAAAATCCTTTCCTCAAAATAATGTTTTTAAAACATGTAGTTTTAACTTGTATCGTCTTTGATCTGAAACAAACACTATTTTCTATGATCACTTATCCCTTTGTAATATCCACAATCCATTTCGTATATGAATTATAATCTACGACAGTTTTTCTCCACTGAAACACAAAGTTCCTTTGGATCTGTTTCTAAAGTTGACGTTTCTATGCTATACCATTAATTAAAAGGCGTTTAGTTAACTTGTAAATGTGTTATACTATTTTCCGTGTGTCTTTTTTCAGGACGTCAAGTGTCAGTAAATGTCGCCTTCAACGCGTACCTTTCATCAAACCTCGCCAACCTGGGTCCGAATCAAGTAATACTGTACCCCGGCGTTCTGCTGAATGAAGGAAACGCATATAATCAATATACCGGCATATTTACAGCTCCAAAAAGTGGTGTGTACTTATTTGCGTATTCGATTGCTGACTATCATAATCATCGTTTGTGGGTTAACTTGGTCGTGAATGGAATTGGCAAATCAAGTGCAGTCATGCATCCATATCCCAATAACTACTATAAACATGCCAACAACGTCGCCATCCTTCGACTATCAGCAGGGCAAAGTGTGTGGGTCGCAATAGATTCGCGTGAGTCGGGAGATTACGTTTCCGGCAGTTCAATTCCACGGTCAAGTACGTTTTCGGGTGTGTTTCTGTATTCCTAGATAATTTGTCAACAGTTTAATTAATATGAATATTAACATTCGTAACGTGTTAACGGTTATGTATTTTATTATATCAATTTTGTTTCCCCATAGATGTTGGAGTATTTTTGTCCATTTATAACTATTCAAAACTAACAGTCAAATATCCTTTCAGCCATTTCTAGTGTGAGGTTGGTCAAGTTGCATTAAATGCAATTAACTGCCAAACAATGCAACTTTAACATTATAGTTGTTCCTGTAATTCTAAATTGCAGTATGCTCTTGCAATTAAGAACACATTTTACGAATATATTCTACGTGTATTATTAAGTTAATCCGGAAAAAACAACACTTGGTCGGCAATTGGCTTTGAACAAGGATTTGTTGTCAATAAGAGGATAAGAAAATAGGTCAAATTATATAGGGCGAAAAAGGAAGTCTCGCAAATTCTCGGACAGAAATCCCGAGATCGGGTCACGTGACAATCATCGTCTTCAACCGCCATTGTTGTTGTTGTTGTTGTTCGTTCCGTCCGTAGTAGGACAACCTCCGAAGAGTAGGTTTATAGTATCGGGCAATAAATCCACCACCAGTACGAATAATTACAGCTGCTACACGCGATATGAGATAATAAACACTTTCACCACTATACTGAGATTGTTTGTTTCAAATTTATTTATTTATTAGCCTTATCGTGTGTCACGTCCCCTTCGTTTTCTCCTAACAGGTATTTTTTCGAGCATTTTATATCTAGCACAGTGTAAAAAGTAGCACAGTCTGTGTGTATGAAATTCAAGCTGGGTAAGGTCTACATTGCGACTAATGTCTACAAGCATGCTAAGCGAGGTGCTGTCTAGTATTATTTTAAGCTTTGTTAAGTTGCTAATGCTTTCTAGGTGTACACCGCAAATCTCATGCAAGCATTCATCAATATCACTCAGTACCGACTCCCTCACTGATTCCAGTGCACTGCATTGAAGTATAAAGTGTTCGACGTCTTCTTCTTGTTCTCTGCACAGTTTACAGGTTGGATCCGTTTCTAAATGGTTGAATGCCGCTTTATTGCTTTGTAGGCTGTAGGTTCCAGAAACTAATTTCAGTTTGATTGGTAAACGAGAAACTTCTACTTTTGAAGAGCTTCGGGTATGTATTATTGGATGTACTTTACCGACGGTGTAGACGTCTACGTTCAGGAGTCGGAGTGTTGAGTATAGTTTGGAGTTATTGATTAGTTTCTGTTCCCAATATTTGTTTATTGCTGAGTGTAGTTTCGTTTTCCATTCCTCTTTTGAGAAAGAGTTGTTTAAGAGATGTGTTGCATCAGGAAGTTTGTATTTACACAAAAGTTTGTCTATTTCAACAAACCAGCTGCTACTGTCCATACTTTTCACTGTTAGCTGTCGTGTAGCTATTTGCTTTTCTATACTCTCGTCGGTCTGTTTGCAGACGTTGTGGTACAGTGTTAATGCTTTTATATGTATTTGGGCTTCAACAGGTAGTATTCCAGATATAATGAATGCTGCAGGATCAGCTGTGTTTGTTGGCATCGACAGAATTTGTTTTAGTAGTTTTCTGAGGAAAGCTTCCAGATTTTGCAGGTTTTTACCTTTCGGTAGTATTAGTTCGAGTCCGTACGTAAGTATCGGTAATACGTAAATTCTGAGTAGATGTATAGATGTTTCAGGATCTAGACCGTTTTCGCCATGGAGACCGGCTGACATGAGACTGTATGTCGTCCTTCGTGCTTTGTTTATGTTCTGTTGAACCGTTTCTTTAGCTGTATTGTCAATCGAAGTTGATCTGATGATACCTAAATGCGAGGCTTTTTCTGTGACGTCCATATCTTTACCATTCATCTTCCACTGTACTTCATTGTTGCATTTGGTTCTGCAGTTTGGTTTTACTATGAGGGCGTGACTCTTTGTAGGTTGCAGTTGATATCTTTCCATCTTGCTATACTGTACAGCAATGTTTATTAGAATTTGTAGCTCTTCCGGATCATTGCTTAGTAATGCGACGTCATCTGCACATGTTGGAGCACAGCAGCTTATGTTGCCGATAGATCCACCGATATGTATATTTTGCAGCTTTTGAAGCAACGTGTTGATATGAACTTTGTACAGATCTGCACTCAGTATACCTCCCTGTCTGACACCAAGGTTGATTGGAAATGTTTCAGAGTTATGTCCCCCCCATTTAATTGACGAGGATGCGTTACGGTGTAGATTGTTTATTATTTTCCAGAGTTCATTCTCCACCCCCATATGATATAATTTTCGCATGAGATGGTCATGATTCACTACATCAAAAGCAGATTTGGCATCCAGTAATGCAATATAGGCTATTTACTTACAGTCTTTACTTTCTCGTACAAACTCCTCCACTATTAGCGAACAGTTCATTGGTGAAGTATTTTTCGTAAATCCACGTTGAAGGACGCTTTGTTGAGGATCAATCACTGGTCTCATTTTTTCACGAACAACATATTCCAGTATTTTCAATAAAACGGGTAGAACTGTTATTCCCCTGTAATTTTTTACATCATGTTTATCCCCTTTCTTCTTAAATATTGGAGAGACTAGTCCAGTTTTCAGAAAGTCTGGTATTTCACCACTGAGCACCATATCATTCAGTACGTAATGTAAGATGGGTATGATCACATCGCCTGCATGCAGGAAGTTCTCAATACAGAGCCCGAATACATCTGGAGATTTGCGACGGTTAATTGATTGTACAGCTTTTTTGATTTCGTGATTACTAATATCAATACCAGTCTTTTCAGATGTGAGTTCTTTTATCCACGGAATTTCTTCTTCTATATTTTCATGGTATTTTACGTCATATGACGTGTTGCTACTATTTTCAGCTAGTTGTTCAAAATGTTGTTTAAAGCCAAGAATAATATCCTCTCCCGAGTATGTTTTGTCATCTACGTTTAGATCCTCTATGAGTTGTAGTGAAGTTTTTCTCTGTTTTGTTCACCAGTTTATGGAATTGTTTAGCGTCTGTAAATTTTGCATTGATAATTTCATCCCGATCTCTTAGGCGCCTTCTTGCCGTCTCCACTCTCACTGCATTTCTGATTCTTGTCTTGTATATTTCTTTTTCATTACGTATATATTTGTTTCACATATTGGTCGTCCGTTACTTTTCCAATTTCTGAGAGCTGTCTTATTTGCATCTAGTTTTACTTTTAATATCCTCATTCCATACTTGTAGTTTTGGGTATCCTTTTTCTTGGTTTCTTTTTCGTTGTGCACGCGATTGCGGATTCATTCAGTATGTCACAGACTAGTTCAATAGTTCGAGAGGTTTGTTGTGTGTTGAAAATGTTAGTCTGTAAAGCCAACATTTTCTGTTCAACTATGGTTCTATAACAATCTTTATCCACTTTATCCCAGTTAATCTTCATGCTGGCAGCTTCTAGATTATCTTTCAATTTCGGAGTTAAGTTGCATTCAATTTCCAATTGAATTGGGTAGTGGTCTGAAGCGTTTGTAGACAAATTATCTAACTTCACTGTTTTGGACGCCGCAATATTAGACTCAGTTTGGGTGATAAAAAAGTCAATTTCTGAACAGTCTTTACCATTTGGATGTATGTTCCCTACGCTCTCTGTCGATAATCCACACTCTTGCATGAAGTTCAGCATGTATTTTCCTCTTCTCGACTGTTGATTGGTTGTCAAGTTTTCGTTGAAGTCGCCTCCAATAATAATCCGATGAGTTTCGCTGTGTTTAATGTAGATTTCACGAATTTGGTCAACACATTCCTCATACTCAGAATAATTGTCTGATTTGCCCTTGCTAGGTAGATATGCACATATAAATAATAATGGTGGATTACTGTCTATGGTAATGCATTGTATACGGTTTCCGCCATCGTCACATGCTCTAACTTTGTGATCAATACTCCTCTTCCACATGACAGCTACGCCACCGTAACCTCTTGGGATTTGTACAGGTTCTATCGGATCATTATTATCGACAGACTTTCCTATGGCACACCAGTCCTCATGCACTTCTGCAAGTAGGTAGAGCTGACATTTGTATAACCAATGCTCCTGTATCAGGATGATATCATTATTTTTGGCTAGGTCTTTTATAGCTAAACCACATGTATTAATGTTTTTACAATTATAGGATATAATACTAAGTTTCTTTATTTCAGGATTTACTGTAGGATCTACTGTTATCTTTTGTGGTGATATATTTCGGCCTGTCCTAAAAAAGACGGCTTAGCTGAGGTACTGTGTACTGGTTCATTCGGTAGGTTGGGAGTTGTTGGATCGGACGGCTCCTCAGATTGTGATGTGCCAGAGTTAATCTTAGTGGTATAATCATTGTTGTTGTTTGATTGTGTTGACATACAAATGTTCGTCTGGCTTGTATATGACAATGGTATACCGGTGTAGTAACGGTTGTTAGAGTCACTCGTGTTTGTATCGACATAATATCCATTTAAAACAGGTAACAACTGTTCATGTTCACTGTGAGTGGGAGTCGGTTGTATCTCAATCAAATTTCCAACTTGGCGAGTCTGTTGTCGCTGATCTGGAGTATCTGGTACTGAAGGTGTACATGTTTTTAAATTGTTAAAGAATGTTGACGGTTCGTTCGTAACAAACGGTGGAATTTCATAATCCTGCTTCTGTATGTTTTCTGTTTGCGTAGATATTGTCAGTGTATTTGTATTGTTACACATGTATGTTTTCTGAGGTTTAGCAAAAGAGTGATCTAGTGCTTCTAGTTGTCTGTCTATTTGTTTTAGCAGAAAATTTGACACTTTTTCTTGCATTTTCTCAAAGCAGGACGCACTTTGTGGTTGTTGTTGTTGGTTTACTGTTTCATTCTGGACATTTTTATTGGTACTTTCCATAAAGTCAATTTTTCTTTTTAGAGCTGTGATGGTCTGTTCAAGTTCATTGTTTTTGGCTTCGAGTCTATAAATACCAGATTCTAGGTTAACTCTATCTTTTTTCATATCAGCTATAATCTTTTCTTTGTATTTCAGGTCCTCTTCTCTCTTTTTGAGGTTATTCTCTTTTTGTCGTAGTTGGCTACTTTTTATGTGTTTATCGTTATCTGACCCTACTCGTGTATTGTTATGGTTTAATTGTGCTTCCGGTTCTATCGTTTCAGGATGACACTGTTTCACTATAGTTTCTTCGGATAATGATTCGCTGATAATAATTTCTTCATTGCTACTTGTTGTAGTTGGAGTTTGTATCATTTCCTTTGCTTCGCATGAAAAACAGTTATGTTGTTCGTCTTTCGCTGTAGTGCATTTTTCGTGAAATATTATGTGGCACGTTTCACAGGCTACAGAGTCTGTTACAATGTTGATTTCACAATGTGAGCATATGTCATGTGAAGTTTCTATTTCTTCAATTAGAATTGAGCCTGCTATGGAGACAGAACTTTGAGTAGGCGATTCAGGAATGTATAGTATACTTCGCTTGTTAGTGTTAGTTTGTGGACTAAATACTGTTCGAGATTCTTGGCATAACTTTGGAAAATATTGAATACAACACTGGGTAGATTAATGTCGATAAACAGCAAGAAAACGCTTTATATAAGCAATTATCTAGTAAGTATTATTTTAATATGATGTATTTTAATGAGGAAATGTTTATTCTCCATATGTTTTTCGTTGGTAGTGTAATTTTATGTTGATAATTGCTAATGGAATTCTCCCGATTCTCGGCCGTGTGATGTTGTCGGGTGGGGTAATCGTATTTTTAGGAATATTGATATAAAATATGTTTTCCATTGAAGGAAATACGTTTTAGATTATAAATGTATTCGTTATATGAAGTGGTTATTAAAATTTATTAATAACATATTGATATCGATACCATTCTGTATTTTTTTCTGATTTAAATTTCACTTTGAGTTTAAAACCAAAAAAAATAAATACGATGTTACCGCCTTTTTAATAGGAAGGCACAAAATCATGTTCTATTTTAAAAAAATACACATATTTGGGTTCTTATATAATTTTCATATTGTATGGTAACCTTTATTTTGTACAAAGTCTTTTTTTAATTTTTTTCTCAGCTTTCAAATGGGCAGTATATTTCTTGTTGTTATAATTTACTTTGAAAATTTAGAAACACTAGTGTGTTACTGCCTATTTAATAGAAAGGCGTAACATCATGTTATTTTCTGAAAAAATACACATATTTGTGTTCTTATATAGTTTTTATACTGCATGGTTAACTTGATTTCATACCAAGCATTATAAAATAAAAGAATAATAGATTTCAAATGGGCATATATTTCTTGTTATAATTCACTTTGAACTTTTAAAAGCAAAATTTAGAAACACTAGTGTGTTACTGCCTTTTTAATAGACAGGCGTACACTCATGTTATTTTCTAAAAAAATACACATATTTGTGTTCTTATATAATTTTTATACTGCATGGTTAACTTTATTTTATGCAAAGCATTATAAAAAAAAAGTATTCCAGCATCAAATGGGCATATATTTCTTGTTATAATTCACTTTGAACTTATAAAAAAATTAAATTTAGAAACACTAGTGTGTTAGTGCCTTTTTAATAGAAAAGCATAAAATCATGTTCATCTTCTAAAAAATACACATATTTGTGTTCTTATATAATTTTTATACTGCATGGTAACCTTTATATTCTTTTCACATTTCAAAGGGACACAATATTTCTTTAAAAAAATAATTCTAAAATTTTAAAAATACTGCTACAATAAGTGGTACATGTTGAAAACTCACGACGGCCATACTTAATACAACGTAACACAGATTGTAAGTCATGGGTATATATATACTTAACACAAATAAAACAGAAACAAATCGTGACCACATGGCTGCAAGCCTTTAATATTAATTATAACATTAATATTCAGTTTTAAACCAATACTCTGCATTTAATCTCTTATAAAAGTAACACTTTATCTTAGTATATTTTCAGCCGCTTCAAAAGGGGAAGGATACAGAGGAATTCAGGAACCGCTCCATACTCTACTTTATATATTCCTATGCACGGGACTGCAAATTTGAACCATATATTGAAATGTTTTGGAGTTGTTTTGCACTGTATGTGTCATTTCTTGTTTATGTTAATTTAATTAAAACTCTTTTTTACCGCATGTTTTGTTTACATAACTCAAATAAAAAGCTATGAATTTCTGAATTTTGTCTTCTTGTTATTGTTTAGCTTGTGGAGCATTTATTTGAATAGGTGCTTCAGGTATGGCACTTTGCATGTAGTATGGGATAATACCGGATAACATAAACAAGAAATGACAACACTAGGTCATTAACCTAGTGTTGTTACCAGCGAAATATAAGACACCAGCTCAAATGAGCTGCATATACGGCTTGTGTTTTATGGCATTACCACAGCAATATAGAATGGATCTCAATACCCGGTGTTATGACATGGTGTTGTTATTAGCAAAAGTTAAGGCGGCAACTTGCTTAAATATCTGCATATTCGGCATGTGTTTTATGGCACTACCAGATCAATATAGCATGGGTCTCAATACCCCGTTTTATGACATTGTGTTTTGAGAAAAGATAAGGAACCCTCTCAAATAGGGTGCATATTCGGTGTATATTTTATGACACTCACAGCAATAAGACACTAGTGCCATAGGGCGAGCATAAATATATATTGAACATAGCAATTAAACACGAGTAAGTACCGCATTTTATGACATGCGATAAGACTCTCAGTGGAGCTAACAATTCAAACATTCGGGGAATGGGATGAGGATTGGGAGCTTTTGATAAAGCACGCACGCACAAACAAATTTAAAGAAAATGTATGTATGATTCGTGGCATGCATAGCATGGACAGTTTAGGAGTGTGCTTATGACTCATATCTACACCATTACCACACAGTTCATCATCAGAGACCTCATTTTCACTGGCAGTAAACTCGCCTAATAAAGCTTCAAGATCTAGATCATCAAAATTAATAAAATCTTCTTTTCCGTAAGACATGTTTTTTATGTACGTAAAGATCATCAGAATGACATTACCAAATAGTAAATATAGAGATACATGTTCAGTTTTTTTTTTAAATAAAGCATTGATTAAAATAACAGTTTAATCAGCAAACTATAATTATGCATTCATTCTTCATGGTCTTTTAACAAGTCGCGGGGCATATCAAAGGGATCGGCCGACGCCGCGCTTTAAACTCGAAGAAGAAAAATGATAATTTCGCTAATTACCATACATTTGCACAAACAAGATGCTTTTTTAATTCAATTTAATTCAATTTGTCTAATTGCAATACGGTTAAAATCGTTACAAAAGAAGAAAACAAATATCAACCGACACCGCGTCACACAATATTAGTTTCCCTAGCGAAAACAACACAATTAATATTAATGATTTACGCCTTGTAATCCAAACACTTTAACAATTATAAAACAAGATGTCCGATAATTATTGGTAGTTAAAGTATTTTATTATTACAGCAAGGAATAATTACATATTTAGAGCATAAGATCGTCACCATTTCCGCGGTAATCGGAGTATCACCGTGTGTTTATACATTTTATTAAAACCATAGTCTCCATGTCGTGACACAAACCTGAGCATTACCTATACACGAATTATTTTCTCTCTAAGATTCTCGATCACAGTTATTTCTAAATAATTAACACACACACAACACAGCAAGGTGATCCAACCAAAAATACACCGCGAGTCATTTTTTTTTTATATATTATACGGACAAGCTCAATACAGAACCCGTTTATATTACGTCTATCTACAGTCCCTGGTCAATACAAAGACAATGCAAGTTGAAAAATGCCAATAATGAATTATGATAGAATTTCCAGAATAGGAATATCACAGAAATATACAGGGTCCATATATTATATTATTTTATGCGTTCGATATATTTGTGTATTTGTCAATACCCGGTACCAGCTAACTGTTATTGAAATACATATTCAGCAATTAGCCGCCATAATTCCCGAGTGCTTTATGTAATTCGAGATTTTTCTATTGACTTACACATGTAATCAAGTAATTAACAAGCCGCCAGTTAAAAAGCTGTATATTTCTCACGTAATATATGAGATAAACACAGCAGTAGGACCAAACTGGTTATGTGTCGTAACGTACAGGTAAAGCTCGCCGCCTTATCGTTATCGATTGGACCCGTCTTATCGGAAGACCCGCCTTATCGATAGACGCTGATATCTCGTACTTTCTACGCGAGAGTCTACGAGATTTCATCATATTTTCTTATCCTCTTATTGACAAATCCTTGCTTTGAACAATGTGTAAATACTTACCTCTATATCGTTCGACATCATAACACTTGGTAGGAAGGATTAGCATCTAGTAAAGCATACTGTCATGGTGTTTCGATTAAACGATTTTTGGCGAAGTTTCGGGACTTTGACGGTGTTTCAGTGTAAGGCATTTTGCTCAACTCCAACATTTATGGCGAAAGTATAGACTTCCATTGTTTTAAATGTAAAATGTACAAGTCAATCATTTCCGTTACATGTGTTCTTTTGCATATGGCAAAGTGCAGCAGTGCTTTATTACTTTTGAGATTATGGTAACAAAAACTAATAGTTTTATCAAAATAAAACAACTTGATAATATATGTATATAAATGAACGTGGTTCTTTATTTCGTGTAATAAAACATAAAACAGCCAAATTCTGCGAAATTTCTTTTCTAGGTGGAAATCTGAAAATGTATTCAAAACTATGTTAAATTGCAGAACTTGCAATAGTAGAACGAATAAAAAGTATTTTCTTGATAATTTAATTGTTTTGTTCAATTTATCCAATTTATTGTATTCGTAAAAGCTGTTTGTTTAATTAGATACGCACTAAGCCATGTGGCGTTTTTTTTCACATGGCATAGTGCAGACCTACACGAGGTTTTCGAGTTCGCCTACTATTGTGCTAGCAGTTACACAATATAATATCTGAAATAATTTAAACTATTAAGTACAAATCGATATGACGTGAACAAATTGCTAAAAAAACAGGCTTTTATTTCAATATACGTATAATGGGTCAGTGTGGTGAAGACTGGGATGAAGTTAATTTAGGTAGTGAAATCAGATTCGTTCAAAGGAGCTTTCGAAATTACAGTGAAATAAGACTTTAAATCTAGAAATTCGGGTAAACTGTCATTCCTAGAACAAAATGCAGAAACATGATTTTATACTCCCACAAACGAAGTCACCATGGCGGTCGGTCATTTGGTCTTTATATCTGTTGCAGCAATTTTGTGGAGAGAACTAATTCTACATTTCTAAAGATATTGACTTGAAACTTGTATTTAGTATAAGCAATATTGTCGAGCGAACTACTGCAACAGTTTTCGAGATATTGTTTTGAAACTTGGTATACACAATCAACATAAAGTGGAGGTGTGCGGCTCAGTTTATGTCTAGCAGAGTTATTGCTATTGGATTTATATGAAATCACTTTATTTTGCTTAAGCCATATTGCGGAGCAAACTACTTCAACTGTTTTAATAATATTGGTTTGAAATTTGGTATACATGATTGCCAGCATAAGTTGATGTGCGTAACACAATGTTGGGCTGGTTTGGTTAATGTCATGTAATCATAAGTTGATGTGCGTAACACAATGTTGGGCTGGTTTGGTTAATGTCATGCAAGCATAAGTTGATGTGCGTAACACAATGTTGGGCTGGTTTGGTTAATGTCATGCAAGCATAAGTTGATGTGCGTAACACAATGTTGGGCTGGTTTGGTTAATGTCATGCAAGCATAAGTTGATGTGCGTAACACAATGTTGGGCTGGTTTGGTTAATGTCATGCAGTTATTGCCTGGGAAATTGTTGAATTTAGCGGATACAATTTTGAGAGGAAAAGTATTTAAGAAGGTTGCAATATATGGTATACGCAATCAAAGTCACGTGCAAATAAACAATGAACAAATGGCGCGTTTAACGATAAGGGAAGTAACTCTTCAAGTTCCTGTTAACAGCCACTAATATAGAAATTGTCGCAATCACATTTTTTTGAGACAATCGAAGGTAATGCCTATTGGCGTTAAAGCCGGGTTTTCGTGTATATTGTTTGGTATATGTCAGCAAGTGTCTGTCCAAGTTTGTAATAATTGGACATGGCAATGCTGATAAATGATAAGTGTAAACAAACAAATTAATATTTAGTGACAAACATAACAAATTTAAAAAGGTTAACGTAACGTATATTTTGGAGAAAGTAGGTCACACTAATCTACTTTTCAGGGTATGGTCGTTGCTTCACGAGAGGAAAGTGCTGTTAAAGTTTGATGAAGCTCGGACATGGTATACGTAATACTGAGATTTAATTCACTTAGCTAGAACTATCACTGAAGGTGACTAATACCCCGCTTGGTGACATATTTGAAGATGTTTGTAGTCTAAAAAACGGTACTGATGCTGCATGTATTGTCATATAAATTAACAAAACAAAACAAAACAAAAATACAATAATGCAAATTATTTGAAGGTGATGGATATTCCTGCAGGTGTTCCGTCAGAATAGGTATCACTACCTTAATATGGATGCGTGTGAATACTCTGAAGTTTGTGCAGAGCCGAGTCTCAATTACAAATAATTAAAACATATATGAATTCTTAAGTAAAATTAGTGGAGTGTAACCTTATGAGGTCTTAAAATTACTGGTGTGTAACCTAATGATATGTTCACATAATAAGCAAAAGAAACAGAAAATATGGAACGATTATCTGATTATGTGTTAAGTAACGCGACAAAACATTAAAATATGAGAAGTCTTACGTAAGAATTAGCGGATGGTCTCATTAATCATATTAGTGGAGTCTAACCTTATATGGTTTTCATTAAGTATTTTCACATCATACAAAAATCCTAAGCAAATATGCAACCATGTAACCCTTATCTGCTAAATAACCTGAAAGTGATTTCTATATAGCCCACCTATTCTTGTTTGGTAGGGGTATAAATATGTGGAATTTTATGTAAAAAAATAGTGCAGTGTAACCTAATAAGGTCTTAAACTCTGTAGTGTGTAACTTTATGAGGTTTTTATATTATGCAGTTTCAAATGTGCAACCATTATCGGTTAAATAACAGGACACATAATTAAAAACTTAGTGGAATCTTTCGTAAAGCTATTGGAGTCTGTATACTTATTGGAATGTAACCTTTCATACTGTATTTTCACATCATACCAAAAAGGAAAAGCAAATATGCAACCATGCAACCATTATCTGTTAAACAATGTAACGGGACACGACGGGACACGACGGGACACGACACGACGTAAATTAGTGGAGTGTAACCTTATGTGGTCTTAACATTCGTAGCGTGTAATTTAAGAGGTTTTCATTACGTATTTTCACGTCATAAAAAAGAGAAAATATGAAACCATAATCTGTTAAATAACAGGAAAATCATTAAACATTTAATGGAATCTGATGTAACAATTAGTGGAGTGTAACCTTACTTATGAAGTCTATATAATTATTGGAATGAAACCTTATAGGTTTTTCACATCATACCAAACATGAAAAGCAAAGATGCAACCATGTAACTATTATCTGTTAAATAATAAAACGGGACGCGACGCGAAGGGACGCGACGGACAAAGTGATTCTTATATAATATACTAGTAGTCCTCACTTCTTCGACGTACATCAACATGAGCGATGGCATACTGCAGCAGTCCGTTGATATGTATCAAGGAACTGCTGCACTAAGATATCTTAAAAATCATATGTAGTATTGCAGCCGTCTTACTACTTATATAAATGGCATACTGCAGCAATATGGCATACTGCGTTGTCACAAAGCATTTCAATAATTCGTATTTCAGTTTCAGAGAGCCATATATGTTTTCGGTTAACATAGTTTACTTTATAAACATGTTCGGGTTTTCCATATGCGCAAAGAGTGCGCAATCGTAAAAAGGTGAACGTTGAAGTTACTCGAGATCGTAAAGGTTGTTTTTACCAAAGGTAGTAATGCCTTATTAAAAAAAGTTTCAGGATAACAGACACACAATACATACTAGAGAATAGTGTTAAACCTTCGGATATTAATATGCAATGTAAATGTACAAGATGACAAATAACGCCTCTTTGCATCAAATAAATGTACAAGATGACAAATAACGCCTCTTTGCATCAAATAAATGAACAAGATGACAAATAACACCTCTTTGCATCAAATACATGTACAATTCGACTACTATAACGCCGTGTAGTGGCGCATAGCTACAGCTCCCCTTGGAGTTATAGTGTCGTCCATCGGGTGAGAGTGCGCCAGCCACTTCGGTGTTTGGACACGGATCTCATGATCTAAAAACTGAGTGGTATTTTGTTAACAAGCTTGATGTCGAACCGTTAATACGGACGGACGGATGAACGGAAAGGTAACGGACGAAAATATAATTACAGTAGCTCGTTTTGCACCTTTGACACAGGTGAGGTAAATGGAATTGAATTTAACTGAACTGAAGTTTACCAACAGCTAAGGTCATATGGCGACTTTCCAGCTTCCAATGGACTCGAACCCACAGTAGTGAGGGGCAAGTGATTTCAAGTCAGAGACTCTAAACCACTCGACCACGGACGCCTCGAGCTAAATGGAGCCCTATGCGACGCGTTAACCGATACTTAAGAAAAAATATGTACATTCTTTGCGCGTTGAGCTCCATTTTTGGAATTTGGGATCACTCTTCGTCCGCTTTCTGTCCGTGTGGTGCCACTGAGTTCCGTCGGTGTGTTCTTGGGCAAGACACTTTTCCTTAGCCTCGTCCGTCGGATGGGGACGTAAACCGGGCGGTCCCGTGTATCGGTCTATCAACCGAACACGTTAAAGAACCATAGGAATCTATTCGATTATAAGAGTAGGGCAGGTTCCAGTATTCCTATGTATCCTTCCCCTCTCTCTGAGGCGGCTCTAAATAACCTGTACTGTGTTGATGAGCCGTTAAACAACATTCAATTCATTATGTCCGTCGTCCGCTAGGTCAGTTTTGAGGAAGCATTACTCGAATAATCCTTAGATAAATGTGTTTCTAATTGGTAAAATATTAGATCCGAACGACTTCCAAGATACCATAACAGTCGAAACCTTAAAAAATCTTCCTCTCAAGAAATGCTAGCCAGATTTCGACAGTTTTCCTTTTAAAATGATTTCAAACGCACAGAAATGAGGTCCTCAGGTTCAAAAATGGTCGTGCCTCGGGGGTCCAAAGTTTGTATATGGAGATTTGCATGTTTTGAATATATAGGAAAACTCATTAATATAAGTATCTTCTCTTAAACCACAAGGCACAGAGCTCTCAAATATTAATTTAGCATCAGCTTATTGTCCTCTTTCAAGTTTGTTCCAGTGGTGAAATTGGTCTTACATTTGGCCCCGCCTCAGGTGTCATGTTTTACTTAGACTTATGTAGGTGAAAACTTTAAAAAGCTTCTTCTTTGAAACTACAAGAGTCAGCGATTTAATATTTTGCATTTACCATGAGCTTATGGTCCTCTACCAAGTTTTTTCAAATGGTTAACCTGATGACTAATAAAGTCCCGCCCGAGGGTTCACATATTTTACATAGACTAACATAAGAAAAACCTAAAAAATCTACTTCTCTAAAATCACAAAAATGAGAAAAGTTGTCCTATAGAAATCACAGCACCCAAACGCAATGGGTGCGTAGGTCCGTACTGTACCACAAACAAAGAGCAAATTAACTATACAATGAAAAAGACAATACACAACAGAAATAGTGGTGAAGACAGGGTTACCGATTTGGAACGGTCAGTGGGCAATATGGCCCATCGGTTAGCTTAAATCGATTGTAAGTGTACACAGCCCCGCTATTATCCTGTCTTCAGCGCTCAAATTGACAAGACAGTGTAAATAAAAGTACATCCCAGCGGAAGGAAATCTCTTACAATAAAGTCCACACTCGGACCAATTAGGAAACGATACACGTATATGTTATTGTAAAGATATTTATATATATATATATATATATTGTCACATTGTCACTGTCTCAATATAGCTGTGTGTGGTTGAACGCTTAAATGTGGCCCACTCATATGAGCTATAATTGGATGTATGTATGCGTCTATATGTTAATTGTGCCTCCAGACGAGTGTGTTATGATGTAGAGATACAGTTTATCAACGTGTGTTGCAGCTACCTTTTTAAGGAGTGAATATATACGCTTGATTTCTGTGTATCTCGTCATAGCTAGGCGCCCTGCCGTAGTTCGTCCAAAGGTTGTCTGTCCTTGGTAGTTCACAACTATTTCTCCCCATATATAATTCTGCCTTGTGAACGTGAATCTCTTACGAGATCCCAATTTCGAAAGTTGCCGTAGTGAGTTCAAATTCTCTCCCTTTATTATATATACCTGAATTCACAGTATCCCCAGATCCGGCACCTTTCATTGTCACTGTCTCAATATAGCTGTGTGTGGTTGAACGCTTAAATGTGGCCCACTCATATGAGCTATAATTGGATGTATGTATGCGTCTATATGTTAATTGTGCCTCCAGACAAGTGTGTTATGATGTAGAGATACAGTTTATCAACGTGTGTTGCAGCTACCTTTTTAAGGAGTGAATAAATTAATAGATGGGGAAAAAAAACATTTATACAGTGCTACAGTTTATAAAAACTCAAGCGCTTTCGGCTAACGGCTTCATCAGGAGTACACAAACACGAAAATAACAAATACAAAACAAAAAACACTAAAATACACGGCAGTTTAAATAAAACTCTTTAAAAAACAACTTATCGTTTGGCAGTGTTGTAGAAACTGTTAACTTTGAATAGTAACTCTGGAGCCAAATGTGATACTAATAAAAGAACATATCTGGTTGGATGAGGGTAGAAATGTACCCTGACAGAGTAAAAATGTGAAAAAGATAACACAAGCCCTACCTCAAAACCTTAAACCTAAAATCGCTACTGCAGGATAAAGTATAAAGCAACTCCGAAGCTAGTAAAAACAATGACTAAGGCTAAACAAATTAAATTAAATAAATGGAGTTATTTTGATCAAAGGAAGTAACAAAAGTACTAATAATAGAACATTGCTGGTTGAATAAAAGTAAAATTGTACGCTGACATTTATTATTAGTTATGAAGAGAGAGTATGTGAGTGGATAACCCTACCTCTATACATAAGACAAAGAATCGACACTGCAGGATATAGCAACTCCAAAGTTAACTGAATAAGGCTAAAATAATATATAAATGGAGAAAATTGGATAAGGATTTATCCAGAATTGTACTGAACAACCACAGCTGTTGCAGCCCAAAAAAAACCAATCTAGGATACGACTAGAAAATCAGCGGAGGAGTTTCAAAAGATGTGATCATGAAGTCCAACGAGGTTTTCCAGTCATCACACAAGAGAAAAGTGAGGCGTTCTCATGCAATGTATAATACATGTACCAGCTTATGGTCCTTTATCAATTTTGCCGAAAATGGTGACCATGAGTTAAAATCTGGTCCCGCTTTGGGGTCAGATTTATATAATAGTTATAAAAAAATATATCTTCTTCTCTGAAACTACATGAGCTAGATGTCTAATATTTTGCATGTACCATATTCGTAAGCTTATGGTCCTCTATAAAATGTGTTCCAATCGAGACCATGGGGGGCATATTTGGACACAGCCCGAAGGCCACATTTTTCATAGAATTGTATAGGGAAAAAATTATGTTCTTCTTTGAAACCGCAGTTATACACTTACTGAGCACGAACAGACAGATACAACTATCCAACCAGCATCAGCCCTGTGATCCCTGGGGTCATAATCCTTGGGTCATAACTGGAAAACTGTTGCGATCCCCACGCTAAAGACATACATACACTAAATGATATGAGCTTGGAGATAAAACCATCCAACCAGCATCGGTCCTGGAGTCCATCCCGACCCCGGGTACATAGCCCATAGGTCATAACTTGAAAACCATTGAGATCCAACCAATTTAACCACAAATACACTTAATGGGCATGAACAGAATGATACAGCTTTTCAACCAGTTTTGGCCCCGGGATCCAACCCCAAACATGGGGGCATAGCCCCTTGGTCATGACTTAAAACGGTTGAGATTTCCATTCTATAACCATATATACACTTGCTGGGTCTGAACGCTTGAAGGCGGGCGCGGGAATTTGCGATGGCGCGCCATCGACTGAATGATCTAATTATGTTATGAATTTATAAGCTTATTTGACAATTGTTTCATCTTCGCTCCACGAGAGCTTTATCCATAAGCGTGCTACACATACAGCGCAGAGGAGCTCTATTCACGGGGAACTCTATGCGTCGTAACAACAGCTCTCTTCATAAACCACAAAACGTTACAAAATGACTTGAATGCATCAAATACATGTACAGGAAGGCTCATACAGTCTGTGCATCAAATGAAGGACTTTAATCCCGTTCTGCAGATCAGTTGATAGCACGATTGACTTGAAGCTGGAGGAGGATCATTCAAAGTAATCAGTTTCTACAACACTGCCAAACGATAAGTTGTTTTTTAAAGAGTTTTATTTAAACTGCCGTGTATTTTAGTGTTTTTTTTATTTCGTATTTGTTATTTTCGTGTTTGTGTACCCCTGATGAAGGCGTAAAGCCGAAAGCGCTTGGGTTTTTATAAACTGTAGCACTGTATAAATGTTTTTTTCCCCATCTATTAATTTGTTCCAACATTTTCGTATCCCCTCGGGGATCCAGTGCTTTTTGAAAGGTATTTTGTAGATATATGTATTTTCTCACCCTATATATATATGTATGTATGCGTCTATATGTTAATTGTGCCTCCAGACGAGTGTGTTATGATGTAGAGATATAGTTCATCAACGTGTGTTGCAGCTACCTTTTTTAAGGAATGAATACATACGTTTGATTTCTGTGTATCTCGTCATAGCTAGGCGCCCTGCCGTAGTTCGTCCGAAGGTTGTCTGTCCTTAGTAGTTCACAAATATATATATATATATAAATATATGTTTTAATTATTTGTTTTATTTTAAAAACCTGTATTTGGGACATATGATAAGGCTTAGGTTTACGGTTGTGAAAACACAAAAGTTAGCGATACCTTTAATGTGCACTGGGTATGACTCTCCCTGCAACGGGATCGACGGCTTTACCTGTTTACACTCGACTTGAAAGAAGGCATAGTTTCATAAAACCTTGCACGAGTAAACTACTGCGGGAGTATGTTTTAAAAATCTGAGATGTGACCGCACTGTGATTCGAACCCGAAACCTTTTGAAAGAGTTGCAAAGATGCTAACCAATCGGCCACCGCAACTTTATGTCTGTGTGTGTGTGTAATTCTAAGGTTTATAGTCCGTCCGCCAACGAACACGTCAAGGTATACCTGACGCGATGACTTTATGTCAGTAAACATGTGTTGATAATGTTACAGGTATAAACAGGGTTAAATTACACCCGAAGTCCTGTACATTGTGTCATTTTTGCCATGTTCATTAAAATTCTTAATCGTCATCCCTGTATTGTTTCATGTGCTACTTCAGCGGTGGCAGAAAACAATGATCTGGCTCCAGTGAAAGATGGAGTGTTTACAATAGAATTTGCAACAACTGCAGTTCTGCAGATCAGCTCTGCAGTTCTGCAGATGAGAAGGTTCTATGCCCATTCTGCATATATTTTATCTAGAAGTAAATGGAGAACGGGCCTGTTCATTTATGTTGGGCCATATAACCTTTTTGTTGTGGCGTGCCGTTAAATTTCAATTCGGCTAAACTCCGACTTCATTCCGTCCGTTAAACATTTTTTAATTATTTACTTCTAATTTCGTGCCTTTGATGGGGACGTAAACTGCTCGGTCCCGTGTATCATCTGAGCACATTAAAGAACCATACAGGAATACATTCGTTAGGACGTGTAGGGCAGGTTCCCGGAATCCTATTCAGCATTGCCTCTCTGTGGGCGGCTCTAAATAACCTATATTGAGTTGATGAGCCGTTTAAAACATTCAATTCAATATTTCGTCACTTCTCATTCTTCCCGACTAATATTTACATACATGCAGTCAAACAAATTGTTTTAATTTCAAAAGAAATTGCTAAAATGATATAAAACTCAATTCAAATCAAATGAATCGTCTCCGTGGCCGAATGGCTAACAACGTTGCGTTGTAAACCTTCGCCTGTCACCGCTGCGGGTTCGAATCCCACTGGGAGCTTGACTTGTAAGTGAGGAAGTATCGACTCTTACGGATGGCGGGAGGTGTACAGTACTAGTTGTACCTAATAAAAGTGGGTGGTCTGCCTCCACCACAAAAAATAAACCGTCATATATAACCTTGCATGTGTTGTAAATGACGTAAAACACCATATAAACAAAACAAGCAAACTTTTTTTAAAAAGCTGTCGTCATCAGGCCCCGTGGTGTAATAAATGAATGAGTGAGTGAGCGAGCGAGCGAGCGTGCGAGCTCGCCCGCTCGCGAGCCAGCCAGCCAGCCACTCAGTTATCAATCACTCAGTCAGTCAGTGAATAATTAATGGCGTTTAAAGGCCCCATGTAATGAATGAAGGAATGAATTAACACATAAGTAGGTCATATTGTGCGCAAAACCTATGGAAGCAAAGAAAAAGAAGTAAATATATAGAAATGACAATCATGTCAATAACAAACGATGTATTTATAGTAACAAGTGTTAGTTGCAACAAACAAAGCATTCACGCAAACCTTTGTCAAGATAACTTTTGATACGAAAGGTCAACCGTGCTGCCGGTACGATTTTCACTGGAGTATTGGAGTATTTCCTCGGAGCACGTTAAAGAACCATAGGAATATATTTGTTAGTAAGAATAGGACACGTTCGGACATTTCAAACCACAAATTAAATACATATATCAAACTGAAAAAATAAACGCAATTAAAAGTTTTACATTTGATAAATTCGAAAAACCTTGGTTGACATATAAATCCCTACTTAATAATTAGTTTTGTTTTAAATGTTAAGAGTTACACTGTGCAACACATCTATCTTGTTTCATCTATCTTGTTCCTTCTTCTTCTTTTGTCTTTTTGACAATAGGAAAATCCCAAGAAATGTGTAATAACTGTTAAATTAAATTATGTTCCCCGCTGTTCCCACTGAATATGGAAGAGTCACACCTCCATAGAAATATCTTGTCTTTTCTTTATATATTTAGTGGATAACACCATTTTTGTTTCACAGTCAACTGTTGAAAAACTCAGCAGAGATGGTATGTGGATCTTGTATAAAAACTGAAACACTCATAGTTGATTATGTTAGCATTGTATCTATCTACGTTAAACAATTATTTATACAAGACATATATGCTGGGTTTTGAAAAAAAACACAAATATTTCTTTACAATTATCAATG
Organism: Cyrtodaria siliqua; assembly: GCA_037043455.1. Taxonomy (NCBI): domain Eukaryota; kingdom Metazoa; phylum Mollusca; class Bivalvia; order Adapedonta; family Hiatellidae; genus Cyrtodaria; species Cyrtodaria siliqua. The sequence continues at coordinate 47,135 of JAWPHD010006487.1, forward strand.
AAGGCGATTAAAGTAACAAAATAAATATTTTGAAAATTTTGTAAATATCAAGATTTAAAGGGACAAACAGCAATCTGGTGTATTTGTAAATAATTTTTTTTTTTTGAAAGACCCTCAGATTGCAGAGAGACCCTTTTATCAAAATTGTATTTTAAATCTTCTTTTGAATATTGTAAAGAAATATAAAAAAAACTCCCCATTTATATAATTTCTAATCAAGATATGCATTTTTTTTTCTTCTAAATATTTTGAAAACTGTTTATATATAATAAATATTATGCATATGTAATAGGGGCTTGTAGGGACCCGTAGTTACAGACAAAAACACTTCTTCATGTTTCCACATTTATCTCATAAATCAATCGATAACCACTGAAATATATTAAAATTACAATAAATATATGCATTCAACAATACATCATATTACTTTCTCACTTAACATCAATAGAATTAATACTTTCTCCCACAACACAATTTACAATACAATACAATACTGTGAATAACAATATAGTGCCTTACAATATATTGCAATGCCATTTACAATAACATTTAATAAATAGGCAATGATCATCTTGTAATTCAAAAGATATTTAAAATACAATGCTCATCATTAATTACATTTAAAGATACATGACACCTTTAAATATGAATGACTCAATAGCATCACATTAATCTTCTACAAATAACTTACAAGCATATGGTGCTATGGTGTTCCTGATGATTTTATACAATCACGTCAATATACCTCACATCAATATACTTCACATCGTCAACTTCTCATACCTGTATATTAAATGATGGAATAATCAATACACACGTAAATCTTCCATGAACACATTTAGGCTATAATGAGATTTTAGGTACATATATAATTATAGGTTGTTTGCGTCTCCTTATTTAACATATACAATTAGCATAGTTACTCGTCTCATATTGCTTACATATGAATACAAAGACATATATTTCCATTAGATTTAAACACATAAAATACAAATCAAGCTCTCCACATGTCATTTCATTAGGTGCGATGAAATACCTTATTTAAAGTATTCTTATAAAAAAACATATGAAGACATTAAAACACTTAAAGTGATACAGATTTTGAAACACTTTCTTTCCACACAATTTACACACTTGTAAACATGTGTTTTGCATTCATCAACACAATTCAAAACAAAAGAATATATCATAAAATAAACTTACCCAAATTCCTCCTTCCTTAGTTAACACTCTATACTTTAATAATTACTGATTATATTAACTTAACTTGCTTTACAAGTGTCCAATTTGAACTACACAATAAACAAAAACTCCATTTTAACATTCTAGATCTTTTCCCTTTAAATATTTCCTTCCAACTGCCCAGAAGGTAGTTTCATGATTTAGGCGGTAAAATATACAACCAATAAAATTGAAGCATTATGAACTGGCCATTGTGATTGTCCAATCAAAATAATGTTACACTTCAATACACATATCAATATATTGGTCACTGTTAAAGGTATACTTCCATAATACAGTTAAAGGTACACTTTCTACGATACAGTTAAAGGTACACTTCCTATACTATCGTTAAAGGTACTTATCGTAATGAACTTAACTATTTAAAAGAATATAAAACAATCACATCTTTAGTGAGAACTGACTACCACATACACCCCTCCACGAAAAGAATGTCTTCCTAGACATTGGTGTCAACTATACAGGACACTATTGCCTGTGAGATGTGCTGTGGTAAATCCTGTAACAAATGAGAAATAGATAAAATATATTCGGTTTTAACCATCCAGATAGGTTTCTTTGCCTGGCAAGAAAATAAAAATTCTCCCGTTCTAAACCATTCTGGTGGTTTCCTCTCTCTGACGGATCTCCTTGGTACTGGTGTTGGTCTTTCTACTGGTTCTTCCAGGGGATTATCCTGAAATAAATTATCATGATTAATAAGTTCAATGGGGTTAACTGGTTCGTTAATTACCACATCATCCTCATCAACATGATTCTCTTCGTCATCAACACTTTCAATTTCAGCATCGTCTTCTACAACATGTTCTCCAATCTCTTCTAACCCACCTAAATTTGGGTCATGAGCGTCCTCACTAGAAGAAATGGAAACATCAGATTCAGAAACAGTCGAGTCGTCACCTTCATGCTCTGAATCTGTTTCACCTACAACAGATATGAGATCATCATCATCTCCGATATTGTTTTCTATATCAGAAGCTGCTGCAATCACTGAAAAATAATTGTTACTCTCAGAATCTGATGAATCAGAATCTGGAACAATTGTTGATATTGGTCTTGCTTGTGTTGGCTGTGCCTTCTTTTTCTCTCTGTTTTCATCAACTACTGTATCTGAAATAGATCCAATTGGAAGTAAAAGATTCCTGTGTAGGGTTCTTTTCTTTCCTTCGCCTGATTCTTTCTGTACCACATACACTGGAATATCCGGATTTGGCTGTTTCAAGACTATGTAGATGTCTTCTTCCCACTTGTTCTCTAACTTGTGTTTGCCATCAAAAGCTACAATCTTAACTAAAACTCTGTCACCTACTATAATATTAGAAATTTTAGTATTGATATCATAATACTTCTTTTGATTAGCTCGTGCTTTGTTGGCTGCTTCTGATGCCAGTTGGTAAGCTTTCTTCAACCTGTCTCTTAAATCTTGAACATATTTGGATTTAGGTAACTGTCTTTGATTCTGTTCAATACCAAATGCCAAGTCAATTGGGAGTCTTGCCTCTCTGCCAAACATTAAATAGAATGGTGTAAAACCTGTGGAAGAATGTCTAGTATTGTTATATGCATGTACAATAGGACCTAGATGACTCTTCCAGTCTTTCTTCTTTGATGGCTCAATGGTACCTAACATATCTAATAAAGTTCTATTCATTTTTTCAGTCATTCCATTGCCCATTGCATGGTAACTTGTAGTTCGTGACTTTGTCATCCCTGAAATTAAACATAATTCTTTTATTAATTTGCTTTCAAAATTGGCTCCCTGGTCCGAGTGAATTCGCTTTGGTAAACCTAAATAAACCACAAAATTGTTAAAAAATGCTTCTGCTGTTGTTCTGGCTGTCATATTCTTGGTTGGGACTGCCATTGCATACCTAGTAAAATGATCTGTTATAACTAGAATATGTTGAAAACCTCCTAATGATTTTTCAAGTGTTAAAAAATCCATAGAAACAAGTTCTAAAGGTTGCATAGAAGTAATATTGACGAGAGGTGCTCTTGTTGGTTGTTTCTTCCGCCTAATGCACCGTCCACACTTAGAGATCCACTTCTCTACATCACTGGTCATACCGGGCCAATAAAATCTGTCCTTAACTAACGATAATGTTCTGTCACGTCCTGGGTGTCCGATTTCATCATGTAAACCTGTTAAAACTTCAGAAATAAAAGTTTCTGGTATAACAAGTTGTAACCTGTCCTCCCCACTGATGTTAATTTTCCTGTAAAGAACCGAACGTATTAGCGTTAAATGGTCAAATGCTTTACGGAAGCCAATATTCGTCTTGCTAGTGGGAATACTCTCTCTGGATGGTTTCCTGCTGTCTTTCACAGCTTGAATCCAAGTTTTAAGGATAGGATCACTTCCTTGGATTCGTCTCCAGTCTCTGTCCGTATATCCTATAACTCCATCTGTCTCGTCATCATCGGGAATCTCTGTACCTACAGCTAGATTGAAAATATACGGATCTACATCAATGCTATTACATATTGCATTAACTGTTGATTCATCAATAGTTTCTGTAGGCAACCTGCTAAGTGCATCTGCATCTTGATTGTTCTTTCCTGGGCGATATTTAATCTCAAAATCAAAATTTGCTAGAGAGGCTGCCCATCTATGACCTGTTGCATCCAGTTTAGCTGTTGATAAAATGTATGTTAATGGGTTATTGTCCGTTAACACAAGAAATTTCTGGCTGCCCTGTAAATAATCACTGTATTTTTCTGTTACTGACCATTTCAAGCATAAAAATTCAAGTTTATGGCCAGAATAATTCTTTTCACTCTTCGTCAGCCCTCTGCTTGCATAACTGATTACTCTTTTCTGTCCGTCCTGTATTTGATATAAAACTGCACCTAAACCTTTACTAGAGGCATCTGTATGTAGTTCAAAAGGAAGAGAAAAATCTGCAAATCCTAAAATAGGAAAAGATACTAAACAATCTTTCAGTGTATTAAAGGATGTTTGTTCTTCTGGACCCCATTTCCATACTCTTTGTGTTGGGTTCTTCTGTTTCTCTCTCTTTTGTCCCTTTTTCTGCTTCTTTGCAGTGGTTGGCATGATATCTGTAAGAGGTTTGGAAATTTGTGCAAAGTTCTTAACAAATTTTCTATAATAGCCTGCAAAGCCTATAAATTTACGGACATCTTCTGGTGTTTTGGGTGTTGGCCAGTTCTTGACTTTGTCAATCTTTCCTGGATCTGGTTCAATCCCTTTTTCTGAAACAACATGACCTACATATGTGACTTTTTCCTGTAAGAAATAACATTTCTTAGGAGATAATTTAAAATTGTGTTCTCTTAATTTTGACAACACTTGTGCTATTCTCTCTAGGTGCTCAGCATATGTTTTGCTAAAAATTATCAAATCGTCTAAAAATATAAAACAAATGCTTAAGTGCAAATCTCCTAAACAACTTTCCATCAGCCTTTGGTAGGTCGCTGGACTATTGGACAAACCGAAAGGTAGCCGGTTGAACTCCCAAAAACCTAGTGGGCCCACTGTAAAAGCAGTCCTTTCCTTATGACTTTCAAGTACTTCTACCTGATGGTACCCGCTCTTCATATCTAAAACAGTAAAATATTTATTTCCTGAAAGTGCATCCAGTATTTCTTCAATTCTGGGAAGTGCGTAGGAGTCTTTTATAGTTCTTTGGTTTAACTGCCTATAATCGACACACATACGTATTTCACCAGACTTCTTCCTAATTAAAACAATGTTAGAGCTCCATGGTGAATGTGACTTTCTTATCACTCCTGCATCTGAAAGTTGCTGTAAATGATTACGAACTTCCTCGTAAGCCGATGGTGGTATAAATCTATGTCTCTGTTTAAAAGGAATTTCATTTTCTAAATCTATTCTATGTTTAACTGAAGCATTCAGTCCAATGTCTGTGTCGCATGTTGAAAATATATCACTGAAAGAAAGGATAAGGTTTTCTAATTGACTATGTTGTTCTTTATTTAAACCTTCAGAACCAATATGAATTTGATCAAGTAATGACTGTATTTCATCTGTCTGTTCTGTTGCTGCATGTTGATATAAGCCTGTAACAGAAACTGGCTGAATCTCACAAAGTATTTCTTGTGGTTGAATGGTAACTGTTCTGGTAGTAATATTAGATATATGAACTTCAACGTATCCGGTTTTCTTGTAACTGTAAGAAATCAAAGTCGGTTCAATATCTATATCCTCTGGCAAATTGCTAAGTTTTGATTCTGTAAGCATAGCACATGTATTTGAATGTGGAATCTCTTTGTCAATGGTTCCTGCAGCAATAATTGAACTATTTGGTGGAAGAGTAACTTTCTTTCTTTCGGCACACTTGACAATTCCTAATGTATTCTTGTTCCTCTCGAGCTCCTTGCTACTAATCACCATACTTCTAAAAGCTAAATATAAAGGAACCTGTAATGGCGCTTTCTGTAAAAATTTATCACCGTAACTGTCTTTGCAATCCTGCATAAAACCCTGTAAAACGTTTGTTCCTATTATAACAGTTGTATCACCGGCTTTCACATCCTCTAAAACAAACATTAAACATTCCCTTTCTTTGCTAGGATCTAATTCTGCAATGGAGATGTTAACAATTATGTATCCTTTATATGGCATAGAATTGCCATTGGCACATTCTATAGATACCACGTGGTCTAATCTCTGCATCTCTATGTCACTCAGGTGTTGGTTATAAAACGATTCTGAAAGAGAACTAATACTAGCACCTGTATCTAACAGTGCTGAAATTTCATGTCCATTTATAGAAACTAAGGTGTCGTTTGACTGTCCAACTAAACCATCTGGAATAGAAATTTTATTTAATTTAGCATTAATTTGACTATTGGGGCTGAATGGTGTGAAGTCTATTTGCCCCTCCACATAGACTTGTTGCAGTTTAAATAGGCATCATGTTTCCTAGAATGATCCAAATTTGCACGACAACCAAGTTGTACATGCCCTTCCTGTCCGCATCGCCAACAAACAACTTTCCTTTGTTGTTGTTGTTTACTGCCATCATACTGCTGCTGCAGTGGCGGTTGCTGCTTCTGCTGCTGCTGAAACTGTCTCGGGCGATGATCTTGAAAATAATTATCATTAGAAGCATAATGTTTAGTTTTCAAGTCATTCACCTCTGCTTCCAATTTCTTAATTGTTGCTTGATGCACATCACCTATCGGCTCTTTTCCAACCTGTTGCGCTTTACATGTAAACGAAGTAGCCTTGTGCTCCTGTTCCATCTTTCTCAAATCGAATCTAAAAGAATCGAAATCTGTGTAAGCGTTTTTCATAAATGCACACACATCTTTCATATGCGAGTTCAATCCTGCAAATAATTGAGAGCATAGAAACTTGTTACTGTCCGATGGTTTAACAACATTGTTCTCTACCGCATGCTGCATTGTGTCCTCCAGGTTGGTAGCAAATGTGGCAACATCATCTTTACCCTGTATCATACTGAAAAATTTGGCTAATATATCTGTGCCTTGATCAACAGATCCATAAGCTGACTCAAATTTCTTCTGTATTTCTGCAATGTCAACATCTTGTCCTAAATTCCTTAAGATTTTCGCAGCATCTCCTTTGACTGACCTTCTAATTGCCTGTTTGATTGAATCAACCGAATGTTCTTTTTCTGAAAGAAGACAATTCAATTCATATTTCCAGGTTTCATAAGTGGAAATGTCTGAAAAAGAAATTAATCTTGGTGGTTGCACATGCTTCTGTATAACCACTGATGGCGGAGAAATAACTGGTTTGACTTCGCCCACTGCACCTGATGCTACAGTTTCTTTCATCCAATTAGACAAGTCCTCTTTCGTGTCTGATTTAGGTTTCAAACCCAACTCCTTAAAAGCTTTAACCAAATTGGCTATTTCCTCTGCTGAAAATTCAGTCGACATTTTTAAACAATATCAAATGCATACAATATCAAAATAATACAAAATGACAAAGTCTAAATCATAATCTACAAAGCTGTAATTAAAATATCACATTAATAATCCACATATTCTATATCACAAAAGGGAGTTAATTCCAATTGTCACTGTAAAGGGAAGTAATTCACTGTAAACTCACAATATAACAATAACTAATTACTGCTAACACACTGCTGGGCTGTTTAATCTATCTGTACTTCTGCAATGCTATCAACCGAATATAATCTAGTTGCAAAATGAATTTCAATTATTAAATCTCAATCATGTTTATCTTATCTCACTGGAATATTAAACTCAATAAACAACAACCCTATTTCAACTATTTAGTAGACGATCTTTTACGCCGTCACTAATTCAACTATCATAGCTCTACCTTCTAAGCGTATACTATCTAATATCCTAAACTTCCAAAAATAATTGATTTAAACCAATAATTAACTAAGTAACCTCTTAACTCTCATTGGACCGTACACAAAAAAAATGAATAAATAAAAAAATAGTAAAGTCGAATTTCAAATAATTTTAATCAAAAAAAAAATTAATAATTTCAAAACAAAAAATAAATAATTAAAGAACAATTTCAAAATTAATTTTTTTTTTAATAAAAAAAATTCAAAGTATATCTCTATAACATAACTTTGCTATTAAATTTACAGAGTGTAAACTAAAGAACAGAACTATCCCTTAATAAATAATCTGATTTAACGTTTCTAATAATCTGGATGACAGCTGCAAAACACAAGTCTACAATTCGATCAACCTGCAAATATGTTAACACATTATTATTATTAATTTTTTTTTTTTCACTCACACAAATACTTGACTCACTCAGTAACTCAATATTATCACTATGTTGATACACCACATCTTATACAGTATATGTCCAGGTAATTTCCAGGTAATTAGTGTCAGGTGAGATGTAGGTCAGTTCCTCCATTGTATATGCGTTCCGAATCACTGCTCTGCACTCTGTCTACTCACTGCTGCAAGTACATGGTCAATGTACATAGCTACACTAAAGTTACACACTGTTGGTCACACACACTGTTGGTCACTTCACTTTCCACATATGGAAATTAATAAAATAGTACCTTCTCATCACATGAAACACTTGTATAATCGGCTCCTTCGGCTACAACAATCTGGTCTTCTTTATGTAGAGGTATAGGGTTCTTCCTTTTGCTGGGCGCCATCTGAGGGTCGGGGGTTCAAGTCCCCCGTTGGGCGCCATTATGTAATAGGGGCTTGTAGGGACCCGTAGTTACAGACAAAAACACTTCTTCATGTTTCCACATTTATCTCATAAATCAATCGATAACCACTGAAATATATTAAAATTACAATAAATATATGCATTCAACAATACATCATATTACTTTCTCACTTAACATCAATAGAATTAATACTTTCTCCCACAACACAATTTACAATACAATACAATACTGTGAATAACAATATAGTGCCTTACAATATATTGCAATGCCATTTACAATAACATTTAATAAATAGGCAATGATCATCTTGTAATTCAAAAGATATTTAAAATACAATGCTCATCATTAATTACATTTAAAGATACATGACACCTTTAAATATGAATGACTCAATAGCATCACATTAATCTTCTACAAATAACTTACAAGCATATGGTGCTATGGTGTTCCTGATGATTTTATACAATCACGTCAATATACCTCACATCAATATACTTCACATCGTCAACTTCTCATACCTGTATATTAAATGATGGAATAATCAATACACACGTAAATCTTCCATGAACACATTTAGGCTATAATGAGATTTTAGGTACATATATAATTATAGGTTGTTTGCGTCTCCTTATTTAACATATACAATTAGCATAGTTACTCGTCTCATATTGCTTACATATGAATACAAAGACATATATTTCCATTAGATTTAAACACATAAAGTACAAATCAAGCTCTCCACATGTCATTTCATTAGGTGCGATGAAATACCTTATTTAAAGTATTCTTATAAAAAAACATATGAAGACATTAAAACACTTAAAGTGATACAGATTTTGAAACACTTTCTTTCCACACAATTTACACACTTGTAAACATGTGTTTTGCATTCATCAACACAATTCAAAACAAAAGAATATATCATAAAATAAACTTACCCAAATTCCTCCTTCCTTAGTTAACACTCTATACTTTAATAATTACTGATTATATTAACTTAACTTGCTTTACAAGTGTCCAATTTGAACTACACAATAAACAAAAACTCCATTTTAACATTCTAGATCTTTTCCCTTTAAATATTTCCTTCCAACTGCCCAGAAGGTAGTTTCATGATTTAGGCGGTAAAATATACAACCAATAAAATTGAAGCATTATGAACTGGCCATTGTGATTGTCCAATCAAAATAATGTTACACTTCAATACACATATCAATATATTGGTCACTGTTAAAGGTATACTTCCATAATACAGTTAAAGGTACACTTTCTACGATACAGTTAAAGGTACACTTCCTATACTATCGTTAAAGGTACTTATCGTAATGAACTTAACTATTTAAAAGAATATAAAACAATCACATCTTTAGTGAGAACTGACTACTACACATATTACATCTATATCTGTTCGGTTTATTGAGGGGTGGCCCACCCCGACCCTCACAGACCTATTACGGGGTGAATAAATGGATTACCATTAATTTGGTGATCGAAATTTAAAAAAAAGAATAGGACACGTTCTAGGATTCCACATAATCCTTCCCCTTTTTATTGGTCGGCTACAAATAACCTATAATATGTTAATGAGCCGCTCGAATGAATTACGGGTAAAGAATAAGCACGTGACAACATTACGTTGTTGTTTTTTGGGTGGTAGGGGGATGGGGTGGGTTAGCTGTTTTTTGTTGCTGTTGCATGTGGTGTTGTTGTTTTTTTGTTGTTGTTGGGGTAGCGCATGTGGTGGCAGCAGGGTGATGGTGTGCATTATCTACATGTCAACAATGAATGGGTCTCCGTTTCTATAATAAGTGTATGCGTGAGATTATAGTTGTAAATGTCATATGGGAAAACGGTAATGTCTTAACATGTGTCGACTATAAACTCGACTATGTGCAAACAGAGGTGAGACACCTAATCGACATATCTATTCGCTGTGCGGTGACATTTGTAGAGCGATAAGATAACACAGAAGGCACTACTTTATACAACATATACATAAATATACAGCTAAATTTAAAGCACTTGGGGGATACGTCAGGTTGTCTTTCAAGGAGTCTGAACAAATTGCAAATTTTCAAGTCTATGACCCCACCCCCTTTATATGTAAGTAGATATGTTTATAAGGGAAAGAAGCATCTCAATCTGAAATTGTTCGACTGTATTATGATTTAATATAGTACTGACTCCAAAACGGGAATCGCCATTAACAAATAACAAGTAATAATCATTATTATAAATAAAAATATACATCATGGACATAAAATCTAATCCATTCGTCATTAACTTTTCCGGAGCATATAATCAAGTTTATACCTACTCCATGTAAATTGTTTTATTATATTGGATTAAAACGCATTTTTAAAGCTACACGATCGTTATAAAGTTGCTCATAATAAATTAACATGAACAAAATTAGTTTGTGTGTGTGTGTTATTGTTGTTGTTTTTTACGTTTCAATATTGATTTAAAGCTACTTAGACATCAAATACGTCCGGGAAATATAAAGCAAGTGCGCTGTGGGGAATCATGAGATAACTTGAGACAGCTGACTATAGCACATAATCAAAGTACCATACTTTCTGTTATAATTTACGACAATATACCTTATCAAAAAGTGTCTGTGATGCATTGTGCTGACTGTAAGATCTCGTGGAGACCATCAAGTTCTCGTAGCGTCCCGAGACTAAACACCGATCAACAAAATCGAGACACGCATCCGCCAAGTCCGGCAACTCAAATTTGGAATCTCCGCAGAACAAACCTGGATACGAAAAAAATAATAATGAAGGGAAAACTTTAAGAAATTTATGTTTATATGACTTATTCGTTCACATGTTTATGTAATAAGTCTTCAAAATAGTGTATACATATTGTATGGTCTTATATAATATAATATGCAGTAATGTGCGGTTGCAATGTTTTCGGTCTGATGTTGTCGATAACTTGTTTTTTTTTCGTTTTTTCTTTTTTTTTTTTGTTTTTTTTTTAAATAATGACTGTATATCACCATACTGAGTATGTGTGTACATGTAGGAAGATGCTGAAATCTTTGAAACGTATTATTCATTGTTTTTCTTCTAATACTTCATGGACGTGGCGTGTACTCAAGAATTACCGGTGACTGTTTCTTCGGTGATATTCACTGGCCCGCAGTGAACAAACTCTACTAATAACCGGTGGACAGGTGTCACGTGAGATCCACACGCGTGGACAAAAAGTCCACGCGTGTGGATCTCACGTGGGGTTCATGAGATTCACACGTGAGATTAACACGCTTTTCAAGTATGTGTCATTTAATGATATATGGAGTATATATAATATGTGAATCATATGTTTTTGGTATATTTCAGTTATATGTTGAACTTTTTGATAAAATAATATAACAATAAAGCCCACTGTGACGGTGATAATATTGGTAGAATGTTGCTAATCCTTAACGCATATCTTCTATGTGTGTGTGTATGTAATAATAATGCTTAGCAAAGTAATTATGGTCTAGAATGCCACATGTGATTGTTTTTATTTCAAAGTGGCAATTTATTTTTAAAATATAATAATGTTTTGTGGGATGTTTTGCATCTTATAATAGCTGCATTATTATAATAATAATAATATAATATAACGAAAATAGGATGTGGCTGATTAGAAATCAGCCTTAAAAGGGTAAAATGATAAATAGATACACTAAAAAATCAATAATTCAATACAATTGACTGATTTCTTTTCATTTATAGGATACATATATAAAACATATATTACAGCAGGTGCGGATCCATGATTTCAGCTCAGCAGGGAGGAGCGCAATGTTGGGAGTGAGGTGGATGGGGTGTGAGTGGGAAGAATTGATTTTTAAGTGTGCTTTTCGCAGTTTATTGGATCGCAGCTGAGTTCGTCTCATGTTTACGCTTTGAATAGGCACCAGCCTCCTAAATCCGCGCCTGAGCAAGAACATCATATTTATAAAATACATGCGCAAATGACGGGGAAAACCAGATTGTTTGTGTATATATAGTTTATATTATAATGTTTTATGGTCGGCTTTTTACTTGATTTGGACTTTATACTAGGGAATTTGGTGTTACAACTTTATATTGAGTGATGAAATAATGACTAAATAAGGTAATTGAACGGCTCAACAAAACAATATAGATTACTTAGATACGCCCCAGAGAGAGTGTCAAGTGATATTATAACATACTGAGTGGTGAAATTGTATGTATTTGATTGATTTGCCCAAGGATCTTTTCAGATTGATTGCAACAGTGTATATGTACATTTTTTCAGTTTCTGGAGGATGACCTCCAACTTCCATACACTTATGACGAGCCAAATAAAGTTTCTTTGTTCAGTAGAGTTCGTGAAATTCTAAAAATAGAAATAAAAAGTAAAGAAACTCTAGAAGTTCGTAAGAAGAGTTTTAGGCTTGCTTCCCAGTCTGCAAGCAAAATGATACATATAAATACCTTTTAGCAGTGAGCTTAGCTCTGTGCTCAACTTAACTTTATATTGCTACCCCACTGGAATACCCCGCCGTTAAATGATACCACAAACAGTCACATACTGACAATGGCCCGACTTGTCCCAGAACTACGCTTTATATGCTGAGCCTCAAGTTTTGGAGTACCATTGTTATACAATCTTTGGAATGGCCCAGCCGGGGACTGAACACACTATAGGCCAAAGTAGACCCAACTCCACGGTTTTGCATGTAACACTAACAGTTTGTTTGTATGGTGTTTTACGTGATTTTCAACACATATAAGGTTATACATTATATGACGGTCGCCTGTTTGTGGTGGGTGCAGACAACCCACTTTTCCTGGGTAGGACAAGTACTGTATACCTCCCGCCATCCGTAAGAATCGACACTTTCTCACTTACAAGTCGGACTCCCAGTGGGATTCGAACTCGCAGCAGTGAGAGGCAAGAAGGTTTACAACGCAACGTCGTTAACCCCTTGGCCACGTAGGTAAGTATTAATTATCCAGTAGAAGACAAGTTGCTTCTTTACACACACATTGTGGATAGAATAAAGCTTACTCTACCCAAATCCATGTTCAGTAGACTCACTAAACATAACATAAAATTATATATAATAAGTGTCAATGTAATAAGGCTAAAGACATGTTTTCTTTGCAAAACAACATTTCATCCGTCAATATATTATGCGTATGTTCCGGTCGGTTATTAAACACACGACCTCCAGCATGCGTCAAAAATGAACTAATCTAGGTTCAATATACATAGTTAACCTAAACTAAAATCTCAATCCACGGGCTAAAAGTGCTTTATGAGTATAAATTATCCATATAATGTTGCATAGTTACACTAATATAGTGGGCCGAAAAAATGTAACTACCGAATACACACTAAACATACTAGAAAAGCATATAATTATAATAATTACCAATGCAATTTACATATAAACCTGTTTTCCTTACAAATGGACTCTAAATCCGGCCAAATATATCTGTGTGCGGTATGAATTTTAAGATTCAACTTCATTAACGGCTAAATGGGATACCACAGTCATTTGCGTAACATTAATTATAGACACAGCGGGGTCATTACCATAAATCACGCAACTGAACATAGTATCCCATTAGGCTATTACGTAATGACATTACGAGTCAACACATTTGCATATTGAAATCCATATCGCACACTTATATTTAACCGGATTTAGAGTCCTTGATTCAAGTTGTAAATGCAATAATAAATCCGAGTAGGACGGAGGAAGGGTGGAAAATTACCACTTTTTTGCGAGCATAAAATGTCTATATTTCTGACAAATATCGTTTATACGAACACCATTTTGGTTCAAAAACGAAAAAATATTCGGGAACCAACATTCAGTACGGGAGTCATCTTCTCCCAATATTTCCACTACTCGGGACTTCGCACCCCGTATTAGGAGTAAGTTTAAAGCAGGCCACGCTACGCCCCTGACACTGGCACGTTACTTTAGTCGACTGCGGGTAATGAACGGATTTAGCTGACAATCCTCTGTCAAGACTTAAGGATGAGATTCTTGATATTTTCTGTACGTTTACACCTGTAAAATCAATAAAGTGTAATTTCAATCTCTCTGAGGTTGTTCTAAATAACCTATAATATGTTGATGAGCCGTAAACAAAATTCAGTTCAATTAAGTTTCCTTATTTAGTCATTATCTCACCACTCCACACGTTATAATAACACTTTCCACTCTCTCTGTGGTATAGACATCAAGTGACGTGTATGCTCTGAGGCGGCTCTATATAACATGTTATGTGTTGATGAGGGTTACACAAGATTCAATTAAAATTTAACTTTTAATTTAGTCATTATTTCACCATGCAATACGTTATAATACATGTACCACTTTCTACGCTCTCTGGTGGTAGAGACATCAATTGAAGTCTGTGCTCTGGGGCGGCTCTAAATGTCGTAGTATGTGTTGAGTAGCCATTAAACAAGTATCAGTTCAACTGAATTGCCTTATTTAGTCCTTATTTCACCACTCAATACGTTATACAATCACATTCCCTTCTCGCTGTGGCGGCACTAAATAACTTATAATGTGTTGGTGAGCCGTTAAGCAATACTCAATTCGATTCAATTATTAAGCTATACTATCACATTCCCCCTCTCTCTGGGGTGGCTCTAATTAACAAAATACTCTCCCTAGATTAAATACAAGTTATATACTTGCTTCATGGAATTTCATAAGAAGACATGAGTTTATTTATAACATACTTGAAGCATGTGTATTACCTGTATTTCATCAGTGGATCCGTGAGATTCTCACGCACTTTATATATCAGTTTATATATTTATGACATCTATGAAACATCTGTATTACGTGTATGTATGTATTACCTTTATTTCATCCTTGGATTCGTGTGATTCTCACGCATACATTCGTTTATTTATGACATATATGAATCATGTGTATTACCTGTATTTCTCACGCATACTTTAGTTATTTATGACATCTATGAAGCCAATCTCTCCCAGAGTCCATTACATTGACCTCTGTCAACGTCTGAGAAAGTAGTCTGCGATCACGTGATAATTTGTCACATGACCATAGCTAAAATATAAAAATAGCAACAGAACTTCAACACCGTGACGCCACCAACTATCGGCCGTTGATTGACATGTAAACAATCGAAAGAAACGCGACTTATTATCTACATTTTGATATACAGTATCGGTTAGTACTTTAATTTAAGTAGGTTGTTAAGATCTATGTGATATTGGAAAGTGCTGGTAAGCAAATCGCTGTATTGTTACGCTATGGGGACGATTTGGTGGTGCCTATTTTAAAGTTTTGACGGCGGAGTGATATGCCAAAGTACAAACCTTTATTCTACCGCAATATAATCCTAAGCATAATTTACTGTATATTTAAAACATTCAAGTCGAAAATTGTTTTCTTTGTAATATAAGCATTTCATATGAAGTTGATTCAGAAAAATATTAGTGTCATCAAGAAATTTTGCATTTCCACCGTTTTTCATCGTTGGCCAAGATTCTTGGTATTTGGTGAGACGTTGACAGAGATGTATGTGTATGCAAGGAACGACAACTCTGGGTAGAGATTGCTATGAAGCGTGTGTATTATCTGTATTTGATCCGTGTGATTCTCACGCATACATTAGTTTTTCTTATAACATCTATGAAGCATGTGTATTACCTGTATTTATCACGCATACTTTAGTTATTTATGACATCTATGAAGCATGTGTATTACCTGTATTTCATCCGTGCGATTCCCAGGCATACATTCGTTTACTTATGACATATATGAAGCATGTGTATTACCTGTATTTCATCCTTGAATCTTTGTGATTCTCAAGCATGTATTAGTTTATTTAGTTCATTTATGAAGCATGTGTATTGCCTGTATTTCATCCTTGGATCCGTGTGATTCTCACGCATACATTCGTTTATTTATGACATCTATGAAGCATCTGTATTACCTGGATTTCATCCTTGGATCTGTGTGATTCTCACGCATGTATTAGTTTATTTATTTGATCTATGAAGCATGTGTATTACCTGTATTTCATCCTCGGATCCGTGTGATTCTCACGCATACATTCGCTTAATTATGACATCTATAAAGCATGTGTATTACCTGTATTTCATCCGTGTGATTCTCACGCAAAACATTCGTTTAGTTATGACATATATGAAGCATGTGTATTACCTGTATTTCATCCGTGTGATTCTCACGCATACATTCGTTTAGTTATGACATATATGAAGCATGTGTATTACCTGTATTTCATCCGTGTGATTCTCACGCATACATTCGTTTAGTTATGACATATATGAAGGATGTGTATTAACTGTATTTCATGCTTCGATCCGTGTGATTCTCACGCACACATTCGTTTATTTATGACATCTATGTAGCATATGTATTTCCTGTATTCCATCCGTGTGATTCTCACGCATACATTCGTTTACTTATGACGTATATTAGTTTATTTATTTCATCTATGAAGCATGTGTATTGCCTGTATTTCATCCTTGGGTCCGTGTGATTCTCACGCATACATTCGTTTAATTATGACATCTATGAAGCATGTGTATTACCTGTATTTCATCCGTGTGATTATCACGCATACATTAGTTTACTTATGACATCTATGCAGCATGTGTATTACCTGTATTTCATCCGTGCGATTCCCAGGCATACATTCGTTTACTTATGACATATATGAAGCATGGGTATTACCTGTATTTCATCCTTGGATCCGTGTGATTATCACGCAAACTTTAGTTATTTATGACATCTATGAAGCATGTATATTGGCTGTATTTCATCCGTGTGATTCTCACGCATACATTCGTTTACTTATTAAATATATGAAGGATGTGTATTACCTGTATTTCATCCTTGGATCCATGTGATTCTCACGCACACATTCGTTTATTTATGACATCTATGAAGCATGTGTATTTCTGTATTTCATCCGTGTGATTCTCACGCATACATTCGTTGACTTATGACATATATGAAGCATGGGTATTACCTGTATTTCATCCTTGGATCCGTGTGATTATCACGCAAACTTTAGTTATTTATTACATCTATGGAGCATGTGTTTTACCTGTATTTCATCCGTGTTATTCTCACGAATACAATCGTTTGCTAATGACATATATGAAGGATGTGTATTACCTGTATTTCATCAGTGTTATTCTCACGAATACAATCGTTTGCTTATGACATATATGAAGGATGTGTATTACCTGTATTTCATCCTTGGATCCGTGTGATTTTCACGCACACATTCGTTTATTTATGACATCTATGAAGCATATGTATTTCTGTTTTGCATGCGTGTGATTCTCGCGCATACATTCGTTGACTTATGACGAGACAAATAAAGTTTCTTTATTTCTACCCAAATCTATGTTCAGTAGAGTTCGTGAAATTCTAAAACTAGAAAAAAAAGAGTAAAGAAACTCTAGAAGGGCGTAAGAAGCGTTTTAGGCATGGTTTCCTATCTGAAAGCAAACGATACTATAAATAATGTTTAGCAGTGAGCTTAGCTCTATGCTCAACTTGACTTTGTATTGCTGCCCTGCTGGAATACCCCGCCGTTCAATGATACCACAATCAGTCACATACTAACAACGGCCCGACATGTCCCAGCACTACGCTTTATTTATGCTGAGCCTCAAGTAATGGAGTACCATTGTTATATAGTCTTTGGAATGGCCAAGCTGGGGACTGAACACACTATAGTCCAAAGTAGACCCAACTCCACGGTTTTGCATGTAACACTAACGGTTTGTTTGTGTGTATGATGTTTTACGTCATTTTCAACACATGTAAGGTTATATATGACGGTCGCCTGTTTGTGGTGGAGACAGACAACCCACTTTTCAAGGGTAGGACCATAACTGTACACCTCCCGACATCCGTAAGAATCGACATTTTCTCACTTACAAGTCGGACTCCCAGTGGGATTCGAACTCGCAGCGGTGAGAGGCAAGAAGGTTTAAAACGACACGTCGTTAACCCCTCGGCCACGCAGGTAAGTATTAATTATCCAGTAGAAGTTGCTTCTCTACACACACGCTGTGGACAGAATAAAGTTTACTCTACGCAAATCCATGTTCAGTAGACTCACTAAACATAACATAAAATTATGTATAATAAGTGTCAATGTAATAAGGCTAAAGACATGTTTTCTTTGCAAAAAAACATTTCTTCCGTCCATATATTATGCGTATGTCTCTGTCGGTTATAAAACACACGAACTACCGTATGCTTCAAAAATGAACTAATCTAGGTTCAGTAGACATAGTTAACATAAACTAAAGACTCAAATCCACGGGCTAAAAGTGCTAAAATGCTTTATAAGTATGAATTATCCATATAAGTTTGCTTAGTTACACTAATATATTGGGCCGAAAAAATGTAACTCTACCGAATACACACTAAACATATCAGAAAATCATACAATTATAATAATTATCAATGCAATTTACATACACACCTGTTTCCCTTATAAAAGGACTCTTAATCCGATCAAATATATGTGTGCGGTATGGATTTTAAGATTCAGATTTGTTGACCCTTATCAGATGCATTACGTAATAGTCATTAACGGCTTAATGGGATACCGCATTAATAATTATCGACACAGCGGGGTTATAACCATAAATCACGCAACTGATCGTGGTATCCCACGATTAATGGGCCGTTAATGACTATTACGTAATGAATTACGAGTCAACACATTTGCATACTGAAATTCATACCGCACACACTTATATTTGTCCGGATTTATAGTCCTAGTTTTTAAGCTGTAAATGCAATAAAATTCAGAGTGGGACATGTGGGACGGAGATAAGGGTGGAAAATTACCACTTTTTTTTGCGAGCATAAAATGTCTATATTCCTGGCAAATATCGCTTATACGAACACCATTTTGGTCAAAAATGAAAAAAAAATCGAGAACCAACATTCAGTAAGGGAGACACCTCCTCTCAGTATTTCCACTACTCGGGACTTCGCAACTCGTATTAGGAGTACGTTTAAAACAGGCCACGCTAGGACTATGTTGAAAACAGGCCACGCAACGCCCCTGACACTGGCACATTAGTTTAGTCGGCTGGGGGTAATGAACGGTTTTACCTCTGTCAAGTCTTAAGGATGAGATTCTTGATTTTTTCTGCGCGTTTACACCTAATAATGTAATTTCAATCTCTCTGGGGTGGCTCTAAATAACCTATAATATGTTGATGAGCCGTAAACAAAATCCAGTTCAATTCAATTTCCTTATTTAGTCATTATCTCACCACTCAATACGTTATAATAACAATTTTCACTCTCTCTTGATGTGTATGCTCTGGGGCGGCTCTAAATAACATGTAATGTGTTGATGAGGCGTAAAACGAAATTCAGTTAAAATTTAATTTCTGATTTAGTCATTATTTTACCATGCAATACGTTATAATATTACTTTCTATCTCTCTGCGGTACAGACATCAACTGAAGTCTATGCTCTAGGGCGGCTCTAAATGTCGTAGTATGTGTCGATAAGCCGTAAAACAAGTTTCAATTCAATTCAATTGACTTATTTAGTCATTATTTCACCACTCAATAAGTTATACAATCACATTCCCCTCTCGCAGTGGCGGCTCTAAATAACTTTTAATGTGTTGGTGAGCTGTTAAGCAATACCCAATTCGATTCAATAACTAAGTTACAATACAACCTTCCACTTTCTCTGGGGCGGCTCTAAATAACTTTTAATGTGTTAATGAGCCGTTAAGCAATACTCAATTCGATTCAATTATTAAGTTATACTATCACATTCCCCCTCTCTATGGGTTGGCTCTGAATAACCAATAACCTACACTGTGTTGATGAGCCGTTAAACAATATTAAGTTCAATTACATTTACTTATTGAGTCAGTATTGCACCATTCAATAAGTTATAATACCACCTTCCACTTTCTCTGGGGCAGCTCTAAATAGCATACAGTGTGTTAATCAGCCATTGAAAATATTCAGTTCAATTCAATTTCCCCCCTATCAATAATTTATAATACCAACTTCAACTGTATCTGGGTCGGCTCTAAATAACCTATACTGTGTTAATGAGCTGTTTAACAAGATTCAATTCAATTAAATTTACTCATTCGATCATTTTGGGTCTCAAAAGATTAAATCGTCGATGTACCGAATGTGTTTTTACATGTGTGTATTACCTACATGTCATCTAGGGAGAGTACATGTGTGACATTCATCCGTTCTTTTATATGACATCTATGATGCATACATATTATTTCACATTGATACATTCGTGTGTGTTTTTATGAAACCTATGTAGGATATGTATTACTAACATGTCATATAGAAAAATGTAACTGTGATTCTCAGTTTATTTTGAAATTCCAGGAAGCAGGTATATAACTTGTATTTTATCTAGGGAGAGTACTTGTGATTCTCACGCATATATTTGTTGAAGCTAACATGTATCAAATGTATTACATCTAGGAAGAAAACGTGATTCTCATTTGTATTACATCTAAGAAAGTACGTATGATTTATATACATGCAATTGTTTATTTATGACATCTAAGTAGCATATGTGTATTATATGTACTTTATCTAGGGGGAGTTCGTGATTTTCTCATACTTTCGTTTGTTAACTAGATCTATGAAGCATATATTTCATCATGGTTCCGTGTGATTTTCGCGCATACATTCGTTTATTTATGACATATATGAAGCTTGTGTATTACCTGTATTTCATCCTTGGATCCGTGTGATTCTCACGCACACATTCGTTTATTTATGACATCTATGAAGCATGTGTATTATTTGTATTTCATCTTTGGATCCGTGTGATTCTCGAGCATACATTCGTTTTTTTATGACATCTATGAAGTATGTGTATTACCTATATTTCACCATTGGGTCCGTGTGACTCTCACGCATACTATCGTTTACTCATGACATTTATGAAACATGCGTATGACCTGCATTTCATCCTTGGATCCGTGTGATTCTTACCAATACATTTGTTTACTTATGTCATCTATGAAGCATGTTTATTAACTGTATTTCATCATTAGGTCTGTGTGATTCTCACGCATGCATTCGTTTATATATGTCATCTATGAAGCATGTGTATTACCTGTATTTCATCCTTGTATTTCACCATTGTATCCATTATTCTCAAGCTTACATTCGTTTATTTATGACATCTATGAAGCATGTGTAGTACCTGTATCCGTGTGATTCTCACGCATACATTCGTTTATTTATGTCATCTACAAAGCATATTTATAACCTGTATTTCATCATTAAGTTTGTGTGATTCTCACGCATGCATTCGTTTATTGATGTCATCCATGAAGCATGTGTATTACCTGTATTTCATCCTTGTATCCGTGCATACAATCGTTTATTTATGTCATCTATGAAGCATGTGTATTACCTGGGTTTCATCCTTGGATCCGTGTGATTCTCACGCATACGTTCGTTTATTTATGTCATCCATGAAGCATATGTATTACCTGTATTTCATTCTTGGATCCGTGCATACAATCGTTTATTTATGTCATCTATGAAGCATGTGTATTACCTGTATTTCATCCTTGGATCCGTGTGATTCTCGAGCATATATTAGTTTATTTATGACATCTATGAAGTATTTGTATTACCTGTATTTCATCATTGGATCCGTGTGATTCTTACGCATACATTCGTTTATTTATGACATCTTTAAAACATGTGTATTACCTTTATTTCATCCTGGTCTGTGTGATTCTCACGCATACATTAGTTATGTCTTATTTGGCCTTTTATTCATAGTCCATGTGACAGACCTCGGATTTAGGGGTATCATTACCAATTTGATGAATAGATTCAACCATGATTTTCAGTTAGCCTGGTGTCTGAAGTGTCCAAAATTGGTTGATGGACTTCCGGGTCACTTTGCTAAATGCCATTTTGGCGGCCATCTTTAAATATGGCCGCCGTTATTTCATTGAAATTGAGCGCGTCAGGGAAACCTTCATAACTCCTCAACAGATTCACCTATTGATATGGAATATAGCTCAAAATGTTCGCAATAAAATTATGCATCTGCTGGTATATAATACATGTTGTTGAATGAATCATATCTTTTTAAATCAACAGATTATTCTGAAAAAAGCAACATTTTAGTCTTTTTTTCAAGATTTATTTTATAAGTTTACTACAAAATCATGTTCAGAGTAATTTTAGTCAAATTATGTATTTGGTCTTCTTAAGTTATTAATTTGGCAACAATAAATACGCTCAGTAGCCCTCTCTGTACAGCGGTGGCCGCAAACTCAACAAAAATCTTGAGTAGACTGTCAATCAATGTGGTACGTCGGCGAGGCAGGGTACCAACTGAGTGAACGTTTAGCTTGGTCTCCAATCTGGGGATTTCCACCAAATTTAGTTTCGCTTCTGGAGAATTCGAAAAAAGTTGAGATTTTCATGCAGATGCTGCGCTCCTAGGGTAAGTTTCTATGACGTCATAGTCACCTTTAGCGGACTATGACGTCATAATCTATTATGACGTCATAATCTATTATGACGTCACACCTAGACTAGAAACGAACCAGTTGAACTTTCCAATTTGCTGTGACAAGATCCTGTTCTGGACTACAAACGTTTGTCACCATGGCTGATTTTCCTAAACGGCGGAAACTTGACCAGGTTTCATGTTTGATCTGTGGGGAGCATGCTTCATCAGATGAACTTGTGAAACCAAAAGATGCAGATTCCTGGCAGACACTCTGTGACGCGGCAAAGATTAGGTTATTCGATCCGATCTTGACTTTAAAAGTAGACGATCCAACTAATATACCAAATGTGTTTTACCATCGTGAATGCAGATCAAAGTTCACTCACAAGAAAGAACTGTTAAGATTCAAGAAGCTCGCTGATGACGAGGAGAAAGAATCTGCAACACAAAGGAAATCATTACGTCAAGGCGCATCAGAAACCACTCGTGTATATGATAGATTATGTGTCTTCTGTGAATGCAGGAACAAGTGTTTGAAAGGTACATCAACTCGAGAATCGTTGATTCAGGCAATAGATCTCCGGGCTGACATGACACTTCGAGCTGTCGCAACTGAAAAAAATGACACAAAGATGTTAGCAATTACCTCGCGAGATATAGTAGCAGCTGAGGCGTGTTACCATGCATCATGCTACAAAAGATACACCAGTGTCCGAAAGCAAAACACCTCAACTGATTCTGCGGTGAATGAGAAGAACGATGACTATAAAATTGCAGAGGCTAAAGCATTGCAGATGTTGTACAGGTATATCCGCCTCAACCTGTTTTCAAACCCTCGTATTTTCCCATTGGGAGACCTTACTTCAAAGCTAGTTTCCCTGTTACAGGATGAAGGCATAGATGAAATTAAACCATCAACTAAAACGCATATCCGTAGAAACCTTGAGTCTGAATTTGGTGATACTTTGCACTTCTCCGCTGGTACTAGTAACCATGTTTACATTATACCAAACAACCTTTCAGCCGATGCCATTGCTTGTGACTATATAAATGTGAAGGACAAACTTGAAACATACAAACACAGTCAACAATGTGAACAACTGATTGTTCAGGTTGCTCAAATAATACGAGATAAAATTTCAGAATGTGTAAAAGAGCAGGCCTGGCCACCTACTCCACAGGAGTTGACTGAAGACTATGTTCAACTTCCTGATTGTCTTGTACAGTTCTTAAACGTGCTTATTGGTGGTAATCAGTCTGTTATATCTGATAAAGCCCACCGGCTGACACTCTCATTCGGTCAGGACATCATTAGTGCTGTTACAAATGCTCGTGTTCTAACTCCGAAGCATATCCTCCTTTCATGGGCTATCAAGGCTTTGACCGGAAATGTTGAACTCATTAAGACATTGAACCGCCTTGGTCACGCATGTTCTTATACACGATTACAGGAGATAGATACAGCCTTGTGCGTGGAAAAGATGAGCAGTATAGATGAAAACAAACCCGCCCTTCCTTCATGGGCACATCCATGCATACCAACTGTCCTCGCCTTTGACAACATTGACAGGCAGGAGGAAACACTAAGTGGTGGAGGCACATCGCATCGTGTAAATGGTATTATTATTCAACCACAAACTCTCTCATGTGCACCAGAGAGAAAATCAACTGTCGACAAAAAGAAGAAACGACATTCTTTGGAACTATCTGAGCAACAACTGCCCATTTACATCTCAGCCAAAAGGACAGGTCCTCCGGCGTTGAAGTATGCCAACCTGTCCGTACCTCTGTCTGATGCAGTCCAGAGGGCAAGGCAGAAAAATTTCCTATGGATGATCACCAGACTTCATGACAATGTCAACCAAACAGTCAGCTCTTGGACTGGATTCAACATCAAAACGAGAGACAATGTACCTGTAAAGCCTGACAAGGTTGGGTACTTGCCTACAATCAATTCGCCAGCGACAGAACTAAAGACTGTTCAAGAGATCCTTTCACAGTCAGTCTCCATTCAAGAGCAGCTAGGCCTGGACAAGATTGCTGTTGTTATGGACCAGGCTCTGTATGCTAAGGCAACAGAGGTCGCCTGGAAACAACAACTTAGATTTGAGAATATACTCCTGATGATGGGTAATTTCCACGTTATTTGTAATATGCTGTCAATCATTGGGAAATTATTCCGAGATGCAGGACTTCGGGACCTAGCCGTCGAAGCTGGGGTAATAGCCGAGGGTTCAATAGACAAAGTTCTAGATGGAAAGCAGTATAATAGAGGTGTTCGTCTGCACAAACTAACTTACGAAGCACTGATGCGACTTGTATGGAGGAGATTCGTTGAATGGTTAGAGAATGACCACAGTGCGGACCTGCCACATTTAGACGTAACGTTGCGTGTTGTGATGGCTATGCATGATGATACTTGTGCGGCCACACTGGAATCTACTACGAATGAGGAGTCTTGCCAGAAGATACTCCATCTGCTAGGTTGTTACCTGGATGTTTTGCGGCATGACAGTGGACATTTGGCAGCTTTTTGGATGATGTATCTTGACATGGTTGAGATACTGCTGGGACTAATTCGCGCAGATCGTGAAGGTGACTGGTACCTACATTTATTCAGTATTAGAAACATGATTCCTTGGTGCTTTGCATTGGACAAGACAAACTTCGCTCGCTACCTACCAGTATACTATGCACAGATGACACGATTAGAGGAGACATGCCCAGACCTCCATGCTCACTTTCTAAATGGTGGGTTCTCCGTTCAGCTTGGGAAAGCAAACCCTTTTGCGAAGATTGCCATTGACCAGACTGTCGAGGAAACGGTTAACAAAGATACCCAAACTGCTGGTGGAACGAAAGGCTTCAGCTTAAAACCTAGTGCTCTGGCACGCTTTTACCTGATAGCTGAACACAGAGCTGAAGCTTTGAGACAGCTTCGAGACTTCGTATCATCATCGAACCAGAGTCAGCAAGGACTTGGTCATACCGACCTACAGCCATCGAGGGTAAAGAGGGATGAGGCTGATGTGATGTCTATTGTCGATATGCTTGAAAACAACTGGACAAACCCATTTTCCAATCAACTGTCAGATCTTATTAGCCTGTCTACTGGTGCAGCAGCTACATCAGCAATAACAAATGATATGTTGAAGGCTCACAGTAAAGGTGAAGAGGCTCTAAACATTCACATGGAGAGGCTGGAGACAGGGTCAGGATTTCATGATCCGATCAAGAAATTGAAATTACAAACATTTAGTGCCTTACAGAAAAGCACTGTTGTCAAAGCTGGTGCCAACAAAGAGATCATCCTGAAAGCAGACAATCGCGCCTTTGGACAAATGTTACTGATCGCTCAAAACAGAAAGTTGGATATAAAAGAAGTACTTCAATATCCACTGGGTCCGAAACCATGGACATTAGCAAATCCCGATGGAACATTGAAAAAGACAGGAAAAGCAACATTAGGCACACACCTTGAAAAGGCAGTTGCAAATGTTGAGTTACCAACTGGTTCTCGGGCAACTGTAGTTGATGCCATGGCAATAGTACAGGCGATTCAGGGAGAGAATCTTACTTTTGACGAACTATCTGATACGATCCTGGAGAAAGTCCTCAATGAAGGTTGGGGGAGTGCACGAATTGATGTCGTTTTTTACCTCTACAAAGAGCATTCAATCAAAGCCGCTGAGAGAGTGAACCGTGGTTCACAGCGTGGAATTCTGTTCAGCCAGATAAAACCTGGACATCGAATCAAGAACTGGAGAAGGATCTTAGCTAGTACAGAAAGCAAAGCCAAACTCACCATTTTCCTGGCAGAAAATTGGAAAGAACAGCACAGTAGGGACAAACTTGGCAAGATAATACTGATGGTAACCTCGGGTGAAAAATGTTTCCAAATATCAAAGGATGATGTGTTGGAGATTGAACAGCTCAGATCAACACATGAAGAGGCGGACACAAGGATGATGATCCACGTGCAACATGCAGCAGCAAACTATAACAAGGTTGTAGTGATTTCTGAAGACACTGATGTGTTCATAATTCTCCTTTCTCTCCACGCACAGATGGGTATCAGAATCCTATTGAGAAGGGGTAAGAAGAATGCAGTGAGACTGATAGACATATCGCGGCTAGGGACAATTCTTGGGAAAGATGTATGCGCTGCATTGATCGGTGTCCACGCCTATACTGGTTGTGATTCCATTAGCTCCTTCTCTGGGCAAGGCAAGGTCAAAGCTGTAAATTTGATCTGCAAAAACCAGGTGTACAGAGATATGTTCACAGATTTCGGACATGAATGGCACATAACGGAGGATATGTTCCAAGTGATACAAGCATTCACATGTAGTATGTACTGTTTAAATACAAACATCAAAGAGGTCAACAAACTCAGGTACGAAATGTTCCGGTCAAGAAAAGGTGACATATCATCAGGACTGCTGCCTCCATGTGAAGATGCACTACGACAGCATACGAATCGTGCAAATTACCAGGCGGCGATCTGGAGAAGAAGTCTAGATAGTTCACCACAGATACCCAGTCCAACTGATGGACATGGATGGAACCTAATAGACGGAGAACTTGGGATATGCTGGCTGACAGGACCACCAGCACCGGATTTTGTTCTTGAGTTGATGGCCTGTAAATGCCCTAGACGTTGCAATGAAAACTGTCCCTGTGTAATGAATGGATTGCCCTGCACACCAGCATGCAAATTACTGGACTGTACGAACATGCAAGATGAGAATGAGGTGCAGTCAGACGACATGGAGGACAGTGACAGTGACGAAGGCTAAACCTCGTGTAAGGTAGGATAAATACACAAGCCGCAAAATTGAATCAAATAATAAAGTCAATTATTTCAATGTAACGGTTGTTGCTGATATCTAGTAAATCACTTTAGTTGACCAAATAGATAATTTGGCTTATATGGGTCTGAACATGATTTGTTAGTAAACTTATGAACAGAAATCATGAAAAAAAATCGAAAATGTTGCTTTTTTCAGTTTAATCTTTTATTTGGAAACTGATGGTATTAATTAAACAACATGAATTATACATCAACAGATGCAGAATTGTATTATGAACATTTTGAGCCATATTACATATCAATAGGTGAACCTGTTAAGGAGTTATGAAGGTTTCCCTGACTCGCACTATTTCAAAGAAAAAACGGCGGCCATATTTAAAGATGGCCGCCAAAATGGCATTTAGCAAAGTGACCCGGAAGTCCATCAACCAATTTTGGACACTTTATACATCAGGCTAACTGAAAATCGTGGTTAAATCTATTCATCAAATTGGTAATGAAAATCTGTCTGTCACATGTACTATCATCTTTAAAGCTGTTCTTTGTTTCTGTGTGTGTTTGTATTTCATCCTTGGGTCCGTGTGATTCTCGTGCATACATTCGTTTATTTATGACATCTATGAAGCATGCGTATTACCTGTATTTCATCTTTGGATCCGCGTCATTTTCACGCATACATTCGTTTATTTATGATACATGTATCTATAAAGCATATGTACTACCTACATTTCACCCTTGTGTCCATGTGATTCTCACGCATACATTCGTTTATTTATTACATCTATGAAGCACGTGTTTTTCACCCTTGGGTCCGTGTGATTCTCACACATACATTCGTTTATTTATGACATCTATGAAGCATGTGCATTACCTGTATTTCATCCTGATCCATGTTATTCTCACGCATACATTAGTTATGTTTTATTTGGCCTTTTATTCATCTTTAAAGTTGTTCTTTGTTTCTGAGTGTGTTAGTGGTTGAATGCTACTTTTATTGTTCGATTTTTATATCTATATTTATTGATGACATCTATGAAGCATGTTTTTCATAGTGGGTCAGCGTGATTCTCACGTACACATTCGTTTATTTATAACATCTATTTATGACATATATGAAGCCTGAGTATTACCTGTGAGCCCCATCTACACCATCGCGCGCGCACACACACACACACGCGCGCGCACGCGCACGCATATGTAGCAACGAAAGCATAATTGTTGCCCCATCCTTCGTGCCACGTTTTATGTGGGTATATATTTCTTGTTTCAGAAGTTACACTGTGCACATATACTTTCGTGCCACGTTATATGTGTATAGTGGTAGATTCGGGCAAGGATTTGGGTAGAGTTTTTGTTTCAGAAGTTACACTGTACACATATACATTCGTGTAATATAATAAAGATTAGTATGTATTATGTTCTTCTATAGCTAATGCTTGTCTGTCAAGCGTGTGTGCATTTGTGTGTATGCGTGCGTGCGTGCGTGTGTAAATTGAAGGATTAAAACGTCCTTTACGCCCACCTTTAATAATATGTGTATAATTCAAATGTCAATTAATTTTGGTCGATGTAATTTCCATTTAGGGTTCACTAGAACAACATGGACAGACTATTTCCTTCAAAATAATTGTGCCTAGTAATAGAGCAAGATTGCCGTTGTCCCTTCAATTCTTCTCACATTTGTAATAGTTTTGGTAAATAATACACTGCTGCAATGTGACGACAACGTGATATATGGGTTAATGTCCCGCTGTGTCGATAATTACTATAACATGTATGACTGTTGTAATACACAGCTAAGTCCGTGATATATGGTCAAACCCCCGTTGCGTCGATAATTACTGTTACGCAATTAACTGTGGTGTCCGATTAGGCAGTTAATCACCATTATGTAACAACACTGATAAGATTCTACAAATTTGCATATTAGATTTCATATAGCACACACTTATATTTGGCAGTATTATTATGCATGCAACTATGTTTAATATGTTTGTGAAACGATGCAACTTTTAATTGATAATGTATACGCACACTTATACAATCTGTTAGTTTAATTAAGACCGTGGAGTTAGTTCTACTCTGCGAATATTTAGGAATATATGTATAGGATAGAGCATGAGTTTTGCACGTGTACGGGGAGATAATGCACGAGCGTTAGCGAGTGCATTATCGTCCGTACACGTGCAAGACTCATGCTCTATTGTATTTATACCACAATAACTAACATATGCTGTGTATATCCTCGGGTATTACACGATGCATAGTGTGTATTTAGGCTATTGTGGTATTACACGATGCATAGTGTGTATTTAGGCTATTGTGGTATTATACCACAATAGCCTAAATACACACTATGCATCGTGTAATACCCGAGGATATACACAGCATATGTTAGTTATTGTGGTATAAATACAATAGAGCATGAGTCTTGCACGTGTACGGACGATAATGCAATCGCTAACGCTCGTGCATTATCTCCCCGTACACGTGCAAAACTCATAGATAGATAGATTCTTTATTCTATACTTATGTCACTACGTCTACTGAGACTAGATAGCATGTATATTACATGTACTCCTAATTTAGCTGATTTACCATCGTAATATTACTGAGCAATTGAACAAAGCGACGTTACCCACACCCCACCCCCACCCTCACCCTCCACCAACCACACACCCCACCATCCACTCAATGCCCCACCTACTCCATCACGAGCGCACGCACGCACTCATGCATATGTAGCAACGCAAGCACAAGTGTAGCCCCATCGTGCCACGTTATATGTGTACAGTGGTAGATTTGGGCAAGGATTTGGGTAGATTTGGGCAAGGATTAGAGTAAATTTGGGTAAATATTTCTTGTTTCAGAAGTTACACTATACACATATACTTTCGTGTCATGTTATATGTGTATAGTGGTGGATCTGGGAAAGGATTTGGGTAGATTTCGGTAAATATTTCTTGTTTCAGAAGTTATGCTATACACATTATACTTTCGTGCCAAATCATATGTGTACAGTGGTAGTTTGGGCAAAGATTTGGGTAAATATTTCTTGTCTCATAAGTTACACTATACAAATATACGTTCGTGCACGTTATATGTGTATAGGGGTGGATCTGGGCAAGGATTTGGGTAAATATTTCTTGTTTTAGAAGTTACATTATACACATATACGTTCGTGCCATGTTATATGTGTATAGTGGTGGATTTTGGCAAGGATTTGGGTAAATATTTCTTGTTTCATAAGTTACACTATACACATATACTTTCGTGCCACGTTATATGTGTATAGTGGTGGATCTGGGCAAGGATTTGGGTAGATTTGGGTAAATATTTCTTGTTTCAGATGTTACACTATACACATATACTTTCGTGTCACATTATATGTGTATAATGGTAGCTTTAGGCAAGGATTTGGGTAGATTTGGGCAAGGGTTTGGGTAGATTTGGGCAAGGGTTTGGGTAGATTTGGGTAAGGATTTAGGCAGATTTGGGTGTATTTGGGTAGATTTGGGTATTTCGTGCCACCGCTTTTAGCTGACAATCTGCTGTCAAGGATGAGATTCTTGATTTAATCCACGCAATTACACCTAATAGTGTAGTTTCAGTGTAGTTTCAGTCTCTCTGGGGTGGCTCTAAATAACCTATAATGATGAGTCATTAAACAAAATTTGTTTCAATTCTATTTCCTTATTTAGTCAATACGTTATAATACCAAATTTTCACTCTCTCAAGGGTATATATTAGACACCAGTTGATGCGTATACTCTGCGGCAGCTCTAAATAACCAGTAATGTGTTGATGAGCCGTTCAACAATATTCAATTATATTCACTTTCTCTAATTCAGTCATTATTTTTTCACCACGCAATATGTTATAATACCACCTTCAATATTCTGTGGGCGGCTCTAAATAACCTAAGGACAGCGCAGGATATTTTCAAAAGGAGGAAACAAACATGTGTATTTATTTGCAAATTTTATTGTTTATACACTTTAAAGAGAATATATCAGGCTTTTCAAAAGGGTCTAGGTGTCTGACTTAAAATTGACAAATAATTATATTTTCTATTCTGAAGAGCCTAATTAAACTTAATGAATGAGCCTAAACTATGGTCCCTTATTTGCAAAGGAATTGATTCGATCTGCACAGCAATATGTGCTATCCTAGGTTACGCACCAGGGTTAATTTCAGCAATTTACGTCCGATTCCGTCCTAGATATATGGTGTATTCAAAGTTTAAACCTTAACAATATGGTTCGAACATTATATTTTGATTGATATAAGTGTGTTTATCATGAATCCGTCCTGGAATGCAAAAGTTATTGAACGCTATATGACCTTTGTCCTCTGTCACGTGCTCCTCCATAGGCAGCATCAAAAACCAATAACAAATATAGGCTGTGCACTCAAAGCGTGCCGCCAATAATAATTATGTTGATGAGCCATTAAACAAGAATCAGTTCAGCTCAATTTCCTTATTTAGTCAACACTCAATATGTTATAATACCAATTTTCACTATCTCAAGTGCATTGAGTGCATTCTCTGGCGTGGCTCTGAATAATCTGTAACGTGTTGATGAGCCATTAAACAAGATTCAGTTCAATCTAATTTCCTTATTTAGTCATTATTTCACCAATCAGTATGTTATAATACCACATTCCACTCTCTCAGGGGTATATATTAGACATCAGTTGATGTTTATACTCTGGGGCGGCTCTAAATAACCTGTAATGTGTTGATGAGCTGTTAAACAATATTCAATGTTATCCACTTTCTTTAATTCAGTCATATATTTCACCATGCAATACATTATAATACTATCCACTAGCGGATCCAGGGGGGGGGGGGGGGGGGGGGCACCCCGGTGCGCGCCCCCCCTAAAAATTCAGAATCATACATGTATGTCCATGTTACTGTAGATATAATATCAAACAATTTCGATGCACGCCCGCAGTATTAAAAAATTTCTCGCTCGCTTCGCTCGCTCTACACATAATGACTAATGAGTGGTTTAATTAACACATTGTTAAATCGTTTTATTTGAAAACGGACATTTTTTATTCATACATGTCCATGTTACTGTAGATAAAATATCAAACAATTTCGATGCACGCCCTCAGTATTATTTTTTTTCGCTCGCTTGACGCATAATGGCTAATGAGTGGTTTATTTAACAAATTGTTAAAACCTTTTATTTTAAAACGGACTTTTTTATTCATACATGTATGTTCATGTTACTGTAGATAAAATATCAAACAATTTCGATGCACGCCCTCAGTATAAAAAAAATTCTCGCTCGCTTCGCACGCTCTACGCATAATGACTAATGAGTGGTTTAATTAACACATTGTTAAATCCTTTTATTTGAAAACGGACTTTTTTTTATTCATACATGTATGTCCATGTTACTGTAGATAAAATATCAAACAATTTCGATGCACGCCCTCAGTATAATTTTTTTTTCGATCTCTTCGCTCGCTCGACGCATACTGGCTAATGACTGGTTTAATTAACACATTGTTAAATCATTTTATTTGAAAACGGACTTTTTTTATTCATACATGCCGTATGTCCATGTTACTGTAGATAAAATATCAAACAATTTCGATGCACGCCCTCAGTATAACAATTTTTTTTTCGCTCGCTTCGCTCGCTCGACGCATAATGGCTAATGAGTGGTTTAATTGACACATTGATAATTTCCTTTTATTTGAAAACGGACTTTTTTACCCTATCAATGCACTACCGCAACCGTTTTATGAGGCTAGAAACGGACCCGAAAATTTACCAAAATCTTACGCCCCCCCCCTAAGCTGAAATCCTGGATCCGCCCTGCTATCTTCTACTTTCTCTGGTCGCTCTAAAAAACCTATAATATGTTGACGAGTGATTAAACAAGATTCACTTCAATTCAGTTTCCTTATTTAGTTATAATATGTTATAATACCAGTTTCCACTCTCTCAGGATGTGCATTTAAACAACATTCTGTTCAATTCAGTTTTTTATTTAGTCATTTATACCATCACTCAGTACGTTAAAATACCACTTTTTAATTAGTAGTATGTAACTTTTTGAGGTTTTCATTATGTATTTTCACATCAAAAAAAAAAGAAAAAAGAAAATATACTACAATTATACGTTAAATAACAGGACACATAATTATAAACTTAGTGGAATCTTATGTAACATGAAAAGTAATAGGATACAATATATACTATGACGACGAGCGTCAATAAGAATAAATATTGTAGTATATATGTTTATTTTAATTCAATGCAATTAGAATTAAAGCATCTTGTGTAAAATTAATTGTGAGTTTCAATTTGGTGTAGCAAAGGCAGAGAACGAAATGGAAAAGTGAAATGAAGATGCAATGTTTTTATTTGATTTAAATGTTTTAAAATAAACGTGCAATTTAAGTGCTTTGCTTTAACCAAGGAAGAGCTATATTCGCTATTTTTTATTTAAGCTTAACGAGCTTGACGGCGAACTGAGAAAAACTTCGCTAAAACTGACAATTCGCTATAGCTTAGTTCCGGCTATATGTATTCTTAAAAGTCTGACTTTTGACACTCACTCTGAATATGTCCATACGTATGAATAATTACAATTTACATACGGTATTAAAATGATCAAATGTCTATATTTTTTAAGTTGATGCTGTACAAAAACAACATTATTGATGTGCAAAAATAAAACATTGTATGTACAACTCTGTGTGTCAGGACTCTGCCAAGACTTGAACCTGGATTTCTTTTCTCGAAAGAAAAGTGTGTTTCTTTACACTACAGAGATCGCCCAGACATCACAAAAGAGTGTTCAAAACTAGGCAAAACTAATAAACATTTAGATTAAAACCTTTTCAAACTAAAACTATCACTGAAGTTTTTTATAGGACTTATGGAGAAATAGCGCACAAAATAATTTTTCTTAGAAAAATATTTAAGGGGCCAGAATTGACATCAAACACCATTGAACCAAAACCCGCACTATGATGTGCGTATCTCCATATGATGCACGTTTCTCACACAGTTTGTTGAAACCCCATCAGGTGCATGGCTATAGTAGTTTCAGAGGACTAGTCGCTACAAGTTTTCATTATATAACTCTATGTAAACAAAGATGGCCACTGGCGGCCATGTTTAACGTCAAAATCACAATAATGTTTGACAAGGATCAACATCATAGATGGTCGCTGGCGGCCATGTTTAACGTCAAATCAAAATAATTTTTGACAAGGATCAACATCATGACTGTCATACTGATCATTTTAGAAAAAGTCCCATATCAATATCACTTATAGTTTTCAGGAAGTAGTCGCTACAAACTTTTATTTTGAAAATCTATTTTTAGCCATGGTGGCCATCTTGAATTTTCGGCCGACCTGAAATTTTGCAAGGATCAATTAGACATCAAGAGCAACATTCCTGTGAAGTTTCATGAAAATCAGTCGAGTAGTTACAGAGGAGTAGTCGCTACAAGGTTTTACTAGATAACTATATAATCTATATGCAAACAAAGATGGCTGATGGCTGCTGACAGCCATGTTTAACATCGAATCAAAAGGATTTTCGACAAGGACCAACATTATGTCATGCTGATCATTTTAGAAAAAGTCCCATATCAATATCACTTATAGTTTTCAAGACTACAAACTTGTTTTTTGACAATCTATTTTTAGCTGTGGTGGCCATCTTGAATTTCCGACCAACCTGAAATTTTGCTAGGATCATTTAGACGTCAAGGGCAACATTCCTGTGAAGTTTCATGGAAAAATCCGTCGAGTAGTTTCAGAGGAGTAGTCGTTACAAGTTTTTACTAAATAACTCTATGTCAACAAAGATGGCTGCTGGCAGTTATGTTTAACGTCGAATCAAAACGATTTTCGACAAAGTCCCATATCAATATCACTTAAGAGTTTTTAAAAAGTAGTCGCTACAAACTTGTTTTTTTAAAAATCTATTTTTAGATTTGGCGGCCATCTTGGAATTCACATCAACATGATTTTTTGCTAGGATCAACTAGACTTCATGGGCAACATTTCTGTAAAGATTCATGAAATCCATTCAGTAGTTTCAGAGGAGTAGTCACTACAAAAAAAAGTTTACGGATGGACAGACGGAAGACGGACACCGCACCACAGCATAAGCTCTGGTGATCTCTGATAAGTAGAGCTGTTTGTAATCCATCCACCCGTCCGTCTGTCCATCCATCCAATCTATCCTAATAAAAGTTATTGCATGGAAACCAAAATATGACCTGGCAACAGAGGGATGCTCATACTAAACACTAAATGCCTCCACATCTGCATTGCAGACTTGCCATAATATAAAACACACCAAATTACTGTTTTTATTTACTAAAATCACTCCGACATTGAAATAATTCAAAACATAAATCTGAAAATTACCTTTTGGAATAGGAAATAGTAAATTAATTATTAGTAGGAAAATATGAATATTTACATTATGCTTGGACGCGAATTCATGATCACGCGAATAAATCACAGACCCGGTCAGTGTATTAGGCAGCCAGCCGTGCAGCCGTGTTTTGCACGGCCGGATTTGAAAAAACACGGCCAAAAATCCCGAGCACGGCTTGAAAATGAATGGCGAAGCCGTGTACTACAATACCTTCAATATATTGAATATAAACCATCCAAGCTTACGTAAAGAAGAGTCATTTGTTTACAATAATATTTTCCGTAATTTTAACTATTATCCGATTATTTCATTTTGTAATCATGTTTTCACGCCGCTTCCCGCACCCACTGAATCGTGGAATTTGCAAACGAATTCACCTCCCGGGAATTTTTCGAGTTGCGCGGTCTTTTTCTATGCGCTAGTTGCAAACCCGCGAAATTTAACATCAACAACATGAAGCGCCAAGTCAGCATTTCCAGTTTCTTTTCGAAGGTACGTATTGCAAAGCATCAAAATATAAAAATAGTTTCCAACAATCACACACCCTGAGTCATGTATATTTATAAATATGAACCCCAATGCGTGTTTAGCCAAGCAACTCGGCCTGTCATTCATCCACTGTTCCATCCCTAAACCACACCTCGCCATTGAAATGTACAAGCCGGCCGCGGCCAGAATCAGCTGCATAACCTTTGAACTCAATTTAATTTGCATAAAGCTAATTCTGCACGCGTGCACAACCGGGACTGCCCTATCCAATAATTCCGATCGTACAAACTCGCTAATTTCCGTAAATTATCGGAGAAAGGGCTGAGTCAGTTCCGATTGCAATCGGAACTCTTCGCCAATTTCCGTACTCGGTAATAGTGGCTCGGAGAGTACTAGGTGCCGCTCAATGGTTTTTGGAAGCAAAATGATGAAATTGGTTCGGTTTTCGATTGTAGCTCTCCGCAAAATAGTGCTCTTTTATATAATGTTGTATTGATGAAAATATTGCAGATGTGTGAGTGATTTTTATCAATTTCTTGATATTTTATTGCTATGACCGATAAATTATACTTTTTAACAAAATAAATCCCCAAATATGTGTAGTTGAAATCAAGACGTTTCGGCCCCAAACAGTTCGTTCGGTCCCAAACAGTTCGTTTCATATAATGACTGATAGTTTGGAAGCATTTGTTGAGTTTTCCAAATATATACTATAATATTACGGTTGAATTGAAGGGAAAGGAGGAAGGGACATTGTAATTATGATTATATCATATTATGGGAGTGATTGTTTACCGTTTTGTCAGTCGAGAGTGATATGTCAGCTGCATGCATATACGAACTTGATATTGTATCAGTAAATCAATTAATAAAACTCTAAACAAAGAAAGATATGACTCATGAAGTCCATACTGACGTCCATGGTACTTGATATATTGTTAAATTACGCTTATATGGTCTGCAAGTATATATTTTTTCTCCAATCCACAGACATTAGGGTACACCTTTGACATGAGGGTTAGTTTATTGCAAGATATAGATCTTAAACATATAATCATCTAGTGAAAACATTCCAGATATCATATATTTAATATAAACAATATGAAAATAGTTTATTTAACATTATTACTGTGTGATCAATGATTACATCAAATGTATTAATTTTATTTTATAAGGGCTTCTAGAAGCATCAAACATTTTTAAAATGTTTAAATTGCAATCGGAGGCTCTAGTGTGTTTTACAAAATATGGTTTACAGGAGGAATAACTTTTATCAATGACATTTTAAACACAAATGGAAATCTTTATTCATACATAGAATTGAATGAACACTATAATATACAGTCCAATTTTCTTGAATATGAAGGTATTATAACTGCTGTCAGGAATTATTTGGCAAACCTGAATATTGTGCATCTAGCCTGTAACAGCCAAACCGGAAACCCTATTCGTCCACTTATACTATCCTTAATTCTACAAAATGAGAAAGGCTGTCGAAACATATATGACATCATGATTAGAAATAATGTATATCCCAAAGCATTAAGTAAATGGAAAAATGAAGTAGTTAGTGTTCCAAACTTTGAATTTGAAAGATTATATGCCTTACCTTATAAAATAACAAAAGATCCTAAGTTACCTTGGTTCAATTTAGAATCAACCATAGGATACTTGGAACAAATTACCTTTTATCTAAAATGAATATTATTAATAACGATATGTGCAGCTTTTGCAAAAATACACCTGAAACTATCCAACATCTGTTTTGGAACTGTGGAACAGTAAAAGAATTCTGGTCAAAACTTCAAACTTATCTTACAGAAAAATGCAATACAGCATTCGTAACTTTAACAGAAACAGATATTTTTATTTGGAAATAGTAAATTTAATACTGTTTTGAGCAAAATCATCATGCAAGCAGAACTTTACATTTATCAAAACAAGATCAACGTCAAATTCCACAGCTTAACCTTTTTAAAACGTATATAATATCTTTGTACAAAGTTGAAAAACTAATCGCATATAAAAACTTAAAAATGAGTAAGTTTGAAACCATGTGGAGTCAATACCTTGCTATCTGTGGAACTGGAGTATAGAGATAATTTACTTAGTTGATTTTTCCAGTATCAAACTGTAGCAAATAAACTTAATATTTTCATTCTGGGACATGAAAAGCTTAGCTTACTAATTAGAAATAACATACCCCTGCTTATATCTTGATCTTCCTTAATCAACCTTCTTGTTGTTTTTTATAGAAAAAATAATAATTTTAGAAGTTGTGTATATTAATCCTTTAAAACTATCCTAAAACATTGTTCTTTGATAGTGGATTTATATACAGATTTATTACACAGTATGGGTTATTGTTTTTTTCTCTTTCCAAAAACAAAATATGAGAAAAAATCAGTGTAGCATGAAACAGTGTTTATTTTTGATACTATAACATTAAAATGATCTGTGAAAAGCAAGTCTGTATGTATTGACAATGTGGGTTTTACACTGTGTTTTGAAACAAAAAATATTCTTTAGGGCTGGCTTGCGCAGTCGGTAGCGCTGCGGATTTGTAACCGGAGGCCCCGGGTTCAATCCTCCGTGGCGCCACTGAGTTTCGTCGGTGTGTTCTTGACCAAGACACTTTCCCTTAGCCTCGTCCGTCAGATTGGGACGTAAACCGGGCAGTACCGTGTATCGGTCTATCCTCCGAGCACGTTAAAGAACCATAGGATTTTTTTTGATAATAAAGAGTAGGGCATGGTTTCCGGATTCCTATGTATCCTTCCCCTCTCTCTGGGGCAGCTCTAAAGAACCTATACTGTGTTGATGAGCCGTTAAACAACATTCGTTTCAATTAAGTTTATACATTTATTATTGTTTTTTTCCACATAACCTAGCACTAGTCCTTCATAATAAGACTTTGCATTTTGTAAACCGTATTTCACATTTTTTGTCTCTTTTTTTTTCTTTTGATTCTTAACTTTTTTTTAATTTTGCCTAAATGCGAACAGTAGTCAATATGAAAAAATAAAGATCACAATAATGAAGATTAAACCTGAAAAAAGCTACTGTAGTCTGTATGATATCTAAAAATGGATATATATTTACATAATTGTTATAAACTTCCATTCTTGGCATTGATCGCAGCTCTCTGAAGCGTCCAGTGAAACGACGGAGCTATTATTTTTCAACATTTCAATTAAAGACACACCCGGTTAAAATGAGATACCGGTAATAAATATAATAACAGTCGTGAAAGAAAAGAGTGTAGTTAGAAGAGTTTATGGATGTGTAAACCTCTTGAAAACTGGTCGACATCACATGTTAGGTTTCATCCTGCGCTAAAACGACCACTCGTTAGTCTCTGTTTGGCTACCAAGATTTAAAGGGCAAAGGTCATAGCAAAAAGAGAAGAATATGGACAAAAGAGGGCCTCAGGGAAGATTTTTGTAAATATATGGTAAACATATTTAAAAAAGACCTATTATTGTAGCAAAATAACATTGTTTTTCATTTTAAGACCAAAGGGTAATATAATAGGGCCTTAAAGATGATGAATTGAAAAGAGGGCCTCAGGGAAGATAATTTTACTAACTGGGCCACTGTCTTCTAAGAGCATTCAATGCATTACAATATAAGGTAAAATATTTAATAAGAGGCTCATTATTGCAAAACCAAAAGAGGGAAACGGCTTTCAAAGACGAAAAGAGGGCCTCATGAAAGATTTTATTGCTAAATGGGCCATTGTCTTGTAATAGCTTCTTTCCCTCATGGTCGTTTCCAGACATGCTGTAACTTATGATATTCAATTGTTTAAATTGAATTTGAATACATTGAATTAAATTCAAAATTTAGAAATACTTAAAGAAATGCTTAATCCAGCTCTTTTTCAAAACAAATTTTTACTCCCACCAGGAATTGAACCTGGGTCTTCTACCCTAAAAGGGTAGACGTGTTTACCGATTACACCATAGAAGTGCTACATGATTTTACTAAGAGCAAAATTTAATGAACTAAAAAATTAAACTGAAGTTTCTAATTTCACAGCCAAGTAGTTAAACTAGATTAAACTTGAATTACAAACAATTTGACGAGGGATCAACGAAGTCAGTGTCACATATTGCAAATACAAGTTAAGGCAAAACTTACTGATGATTACACCATTTTAACCGATAATTTTGATCGGCAATTGGCTACTAATGACAACACTGACGCCTATATGTTGTGCTTATAATATAAAGCAAATATAAATATGTGCCTAAATACATAATTTTATATATGTAATTAATATAACATTTAAGCATGAAATGATTTAGATGTGGGTTGGCTGATGGGAGTCATCTGACGGATAGCTGGCAACATCCGTTAGATGAGGGTCATCAACACGAACCTGGTGGTTCAGTAAATCGGTTTGCTGGTTGTTTGAATGATTTACGTCATTTTTAGCACATGTTAGGCCATATATGATCATCAATATCATCCATGGTGGGGGCACACCACTTTTTCCTGGGTAGAAATAGTAGTCACTACTAGTGTATACCTTCTGCCCATCTGAAAGGACACGCTTTTTTATTTATTCCAACCCGCAGTGAGAGAGGCGAGGTTTCAAACCATCCACGCCACGGATGCAGTAAATCGGAATCAACCTTCTCAGCACATTAAACATTTAGGGCACTGCTCCCCGATTCAGATGTAACCTTTCTTAATTTTTTTGGGCCCATTAACTTCTAGGTATGGTTATATAAAATGTGTAACCTGTTGCTATAAATACTAAAATAATTTCCTCTGCTTTAACAAGGGCTTGCAACCTTCTACTAGATACGTATCATACGATGTATCTGTATACTGTAGGCAGCATTAAAAAAAAATAGTGACTGTCCCGTTCATTTGTTTTGTACAATTTAAACAGAATTAATTTGGTGCATATAGTATATATAAACCATCACGGTCTCTTTCAGCGTAAATCCACGTATATAAATGATGTCACAGTCTCTTTCAGCGTAAATCCACGTATATAAATGACGTCACCGTCTCTTTCGGCTTAAATCCATGTAATAAATGACGTCACTGTCAGCGTAAATCCACGTATATAAATGACGTCACCGTTTCTTTCAGCGTAAATGAACATATAAATGATGTCACCGTCTCTTCCAGTGTAAATCCACATATAGTAACTTCACTGTTAATTTTAGGTTGAATTTGCATATATTAATTTCACTGTTTAATATTTCTAGGGTAAATTCGCCGCATATATATATATTAACTTCAGTGTTAATTTCAGGGTAAAAATTTGCATATATAGTAACTTCAGTGTTAATTTCAGGTGAATTCAGGGACTTCTCTGTTAATTTCAGGATAAATTTGCATATATAGTAACTTCACTTATCAATTTTAGAAGAAAAAAAAGGCAATAGAAAGAAAAAAATGAAAAAGAAAAATATAAGAATGCTTTTAAATGCATGGGTTGACATTAGTTACTAGATAAAATTATGAAATGAATGTTTTACTGCATTTTTTCTCAATTTTAAAAAAAACACGCTTGCGACGGTATGGGTTATGTTCCTAAAATATATAAAAAAATCCACATATATAAATGATGTTGCTGATCCTTCAGTGTAAATCCACATAACAACGTCACTGTCGCTTTTAGCGTAAATCTGCATGTTTAAAATCTTCACTGTCAATTTCCGGATAAATCCATACGTATAAATAATTTCACTGTCTCTTTTTGTTTAAATCCCACTAAATAAACAATTTCAACATCCCCTTTAAGTTTTAGTATCAAGTCGCAGTGATAAACCATGTCACTGTCTCTTTCAGCGTAATTCCGTCTGTACAAATGATTTCACCGTCACTGACTTTCAGTGTTAATCCACACATATTATTAATAACTTCACTGTCACTTTCTAGGTTACGGTAATCCACATGTATAAATAACTTCTACTTTTTTATTTTCAGTTTTAAATCTATGTATTTAAATATATCAATATAATGTTAAGACCTGTTTAAGGAATTTTCACAGACATATTCTAAGTTCTAACTATCTGGGTTCTATTAATCACGGGTGGGGGTGTTCCTGGTGGTGTTCCTTGTTGTTCCAGGCAGTGTTCCCTTTAATGCGAGTTTCGTTTTCCCATATCCCCGTGCCACTAAAGCAAGTCTCCACTCCTCAAATGACGACTTTACCAGGGGTGTCATTAAGAGGCAGGGATTTCTCCCTGCTACTTTGACAGGTCTACCTGGCTACTATGAATACTTTTACTAGTGTTTTATACAAGTATCAATAAAAATAACCGGCTATTCTGCTCTGGGTGCCGCTTACTTATAAAGGTAATGACACCCCTGCTCTACCCTGCCCTGTATATATTGGTGGGGCGTATGATCAGATCATTGATACCATGATCATGATGCCCATGGGCCATGGCATGTGCTCGCACTTTATTTAGTTTTAGATGAACTTAGAAGAGGTGAAACTCTTATACATTAAGAAGCGCCCACGTTTAACGGGAATCACCACATTGTTTACCTTATTATGAATACATTATTATATCAGGAATCTCTATGAATACTCCCTGATAAAACAAATAAATATGTACCGCATGTTCGGAACTTTACAGCAGTCGCCATTTTGTTTATCTTATAATTGAAGAGGTCGCTACTGCAGAGTTGTCGTTTCTTGAACATAGTTCAAAATGGCGTCGAGTACTCTCCGAGTCCAATCGGAACTCTTCGCCAATTTCCGTACTCGGGAATAGTGGCTCGGAGAGTACTAGGTGCCGCTCAATGGTTTTTGGAAGCAAAATGATGAAATTGGTTCGGTTTTCGATTGTAGCTCTCCGCAAAATAGTGCTCTTTTATATAATGTTGTATTGATGAAAATATTGCAGATGTGTGAGTGATTTTTATCAATTTCTTGATATTTTATTGCTATGACCGATAAATTATACTTTTTAACAAAATAAATCCCCAAATATGTGTAGTTGAAATCAAGACGTTTCGGCCCCAAACAGTTCGTTCGGTCCCAAACAGTTCGTTTCATATAATGACTGATAGTTTGGAAGCATTTGTTGAGTTTTCCAAATATATACTATAATATTACGGTTGAATTGAAGGGAAAGGAGGAAGGGACATTGTAATTATGATTATATCATATTATGGGAGTGATTGTTTACCGTTTTGTCAGTCGAGAGTGATATGTCAGCTGCATGCATATACGAACTTGATATTGTATCAGTAAATCAATTAATAAAACTCTAAACAAAGAAAGATATGACTCATGAAGTCCATACTGACGTCCATGGTACTTGATATATTGTTAAATTACGCTTATATGGTCTGCAAGTATATATTTTTTCTCCAATCCACAGACATTAGGGTACACCTTTGACATGAGGGTTAGTTTATTGCAAGATATAGATCTTATACATATAATCATCTAGTGAAAACATTCCAGATATCATATATTTAATATAAACAATATGAAAATAG
This sequence comes from Cyrtodaria siliqua, assembly GCA_037043455.1. NCBI lineage: Eukaryota > Metazoa > Mollusca > Bivalvia > Adapedonta > Hiatellidae > Cyrtodaria > Cyrtodaria siliqua. The sequence goes on from JAWPHD010006487.1 coordinate 91,256, forward strand.
TTTATTTAACATTATTACTGTGTGATCAATGATTACATCAAATGTATTAATTTTATTTTATAAGGGCTTCTAGAAGCATCAAACATTTTTAAAATGTTTAAATTGCAATCGGAGGCTCTAGTGTGTTTTACAAAATATGGTTTACAGGAGGAATAACTTTAATCAATGACATTTTAAACACAAATGGAAATCTTTATTCATACATAGAATTGAATGAACACTATAATATACAGTCCAATTTTCTTGAATATGAAGGTATTATAACTGCTGTCAGGAATTATTTGGCAAACTTGAATATTGTGCATCTAGCCTGTAACAGCCAAACCGGAAACCCTATTCGTCCACTTATACTATCCTTAATTCTACAAAATGAGAAAGGCTGTCGAAACATATATGACATCATGATTAGAAATAATGTATATCCCAAAGCATTAAGTAAATGGAAAAATGAAGTAGTTAGTGTTCCAAACTTTGAATTTGAAAGATTATATGCCTTACCTTATAAAATAACAAAAGATCCTAAGTTACCTTGGTTCAATTTAGAATCAACCATAGGATACTTGGAACAAATTACCTTTTATCTGAAAAAAATGAATATTATTAATAACGATATGTGCAGCTTTTGCAAAAATACACCTGAAACTATCCAACATCTGTTTTGGAACTGTGGAACAGTAAAAGAATTCTGGTCAAAACTTCAAACTTATCTTACAGAAAAATGCAATACAGCATTCGTAACTTTAACAGAAACAGATATTTTTATTTGGAAATAGTAAATTTAATACTGTTTTGAGCAAAATCATCATGCAAGCAGAACTTTACATTTATCAAAACAAGATCAACGTCAAATTCCACAGCTTAACCTTTTTAAAACGTATATAATATCTTTGTACAAAGTTGAAAAACTAATCGCATATAAAAACTTAAAAATGAGTAAGTTTGAAACCATGTGGAGTCAATACCTTGCTATCTGTGGAACTGGAGTATAGAGATAATTTACTTAGTTGATTTTTCCAGTATCAAACTGTAGCAAATAAACTTAATATTTTCATTCTGGGACATGCAAAGCTTAGCTTACTAATTAGAAATAACATACCCCTGCTTATATCTTGATCTTCCTTAATCAACCTTCTTGTTGTTTTTTATAGAAAAAATAATAATTTTAGAAGTTGTGTATATTAATCCTTTAAAACTATCCTAAAACATTGTTCTTTGATAGTGGATTTATATACAGATTTATTACACAGTATGGGTTATTGTTTTTTTCTCTTTCCAAAAACAAAATATGAGAAAAAATCAGTGTAGCATGAAACAGTGTTTATTTTTGATACTATAACATTAAAATGATCTGTGAAAAGCAAGTCTGTATGTATTGACAATGTGGGTTTTACACTGTGTTTTGAAACAAAAAATATTCTTTAGGGCTGGCTTGCGCAGTCGGTAGCGCGGCGGATTTGTAACCGGAGGCCCCGGGTTCAATCCTCCGTGGCGCCACTGAGTTTCGTCGGTGTGTTCTTGACCAAGACATTTTCCCTTAGCCTCGTCCGTCAGATGGGGACGTAAACCGGGCAGTACCGTGTATCGGTCTATCCTCCGAGCACGTTAAAGAACCATAGGAATTTATTTGATAATAAAGAGTAGGGCATGGTTTCCGGATTCCTATGTATCCTTCCCCTCTCTCTGGGGCAGCTCTAAATAACCTATACTGTGTTGATGAGCCGTTAAACAACATTCGTTTCAATTCAGTTTATACATTTATTATTGTTTTTTTCCACATAACCTAGCACTAGTCCTTCATAATAAGACTTTGCATTTTGTAAACCGTATTTCACATTTTTTGTCTCTTTTTTTTTCTTTTGATTTTTTAACTTTTTTTTAATTTTGCCTAAATGCGAACAGTAGTCAATATGAAAAAATAAAGATCACAATAATGAAGATTAAACCTGAAAAAAGCTACTGTAGTCTGTATGATATCTAAAAATGGATATATATTTACATAATTGTTATAAACTTCCATTCTTGGCATTGATCTCAGCTCTCTGAAGCGTCCAGTGAAACGACGGAGCTATTATTTTTCAACATTTCAATTAAAGACACACCCGGTTAAAATGAGATACCGGTAATAAATATAATAACAGTCGTGAAAGAAAAGAGTGTAGTTAGAAGAGTTTATGGATGTGTAAACCTCTTGAAAACTGGTCGACATCACATGTTAGGTTTCATCCTGCGCTAAAACGACCACTCGTTAGTCTCTGTTTGGCTACCAAGATTTAAAGGGCAAAGGTCATAGCAAAAAGAGAAGAATATGGACAAAAGAGGGCCTCAGGGAAGATTTTTGTAAATATATGGTAAACATATTTAAAAAAGACCTATTATTGTAGCAAAATAACATTGTTTTTCATTTTAAGACCAAAGGGTAATATAATAGGGCCTTAAAGATGATGAATTGAAAAGAGGGTCTCAGGGAAGATAATTTTACTAACTGGGCCACTGTCTTCTAAGAGCATTCAATGCATTACAATATAAGGTAAAATATTTTATAAGAGGCTCATTATTGCAAAACCAAAAGAGGGAAACGGCTTTCAAAGACGAAAAGAGGGCCTCATGAAAGATTTTATTGCTAAATGGGCCATTGTCTTGTAATAGCTTCTTTCCCTCATGGTCGTTTCCAGACATGCTGTAACTTATGATATTCAATTGTTTAAATTGAATTTGAATACATTGAATTAAATTCAAAATTTAGAAATACTTAAAGAAATGCTTAATCCAGCTCTTTTTCAAAACAAATTTTTACTCCCACCAGGAATTGAACCTGGGTCTTCTACCCTAAAAGGGTAGACGTGTTTACCGATTACACCATAGAAGTGCTACATGTTTTTACTAAGAGCAAAATTTAATGAACTAAAAAATTAAACTGAAGTTTCTAATTTCACAGCCAAGTAGTTAAACTAGATTAAACTTGAATTACAAACAATTTGACGAGGGATCAACGAAGTCAGTGTCACATATTGCAAATACAAGTTAAGGCAAAACTTACTGATGATTACACCATTTTAACCGATAATTTTGATCGGCAATTGGCTACTAATGACAACCCTGACGCCTATATGTTGTGCTTATAATATAAAGCAAATATAAATATGTGCCTAAATACATAATTTTATATATGTAATTAATATAACATTTAAGCATGAAATGATTTAGATGTGGGTTGGCTGATGGGAGTCATCTGACGGATAGCTGGCAACATCCGTTAGATGAGGGTCATCAACACGAACCTGGTGGTTCAGTAAATCGGTTTGCTGGTTGTTTGAATGATTTACGTCATTTTTAGCACATGTTAGGCCATATATGATCATCAATATCATCCATGGTGGGGGCACACCACTTTTTCCTGGGTAGAAATAGTAGTCACTATTAGTGTATACCTTCTGCCCATCTGAAAGGACACGCTTTTTTATTTATTCCAACCCGCAGTGAGAGAGGCGAGGTTTCAAACCATCCAAGCCACGGATGCAGTTAATCGGAATCAACCTTCTCAGCACATTAAACATTTAGGGCACTGCTCCCCGATTCAGATGTAACCTTTCATAATTTTTTTGGGCCCATTAACTTCTAGGTATGGTTATATAAAATGTGTAACCTGTTGCTATAAATACTAAAATAATTTCCTCTGCTTTAACAAGGGCTTGCAACCTTCTACTAGATACGTATCATACGATGTATCTGTAGACTGTAGGCAGCATTAAAAAAAATTAGTGACTGTCCCGTTCATTTGTTTTGTACAATTTAAACAGAATTAATTTGGTGCATATAGTATATATAAACCACCACGGTCTCTTTCAGCGTAAATCCACGTATATAAATGATGTCACAGTCTCTTTCAGCGTAAATCCACGTATATAAATGACGTCACCGTCTCTTTCGGCTTAAATCCATGTAATAAATGACGTCACTGTCTCTTTCAGCGTAAATCCACGTATATAAATGACGTCACCGTTTCTTTCAGCGTAAATGAACATATAAATGATGTCACCGTCTCTTCCAGTGTAAATCCACATATAGTAACTTCACTGTTAATTTCAGGTTGAATTTGCATATATTAACTTCACTGTTTAATATTTCTAGGGTAAATTCGCCGCATATATATATATTAACTTCAGTGTTAATTTCAGGGTAAAAATTTGCATATATAGTAACTTCAGTGTTAATTTCAGGTGAATTCAGGGACTTCTCTGTTAATTTCAGGATAAATTTGCATAAATAGTAACTTCACTTATCAATTTTAGAAGAAAAAAAAGGCAATAGAAAGAAAAAAATGAAAAAGAAAAATATAAGAATGCTTTTAAATGCATGGGTTGACATTAGTTACTAGATAGAATTATGAAATGAATGTTTTACTGCATTTTTTTCTCAATTTTAAAAAAACCACGCTTGCGACGGTATGGGTTATGTTCCTAAAATATATAAAAAAATCCACATATATAAATGATGTTGCTGATCCTTCAGTGTAAATCCACATAACAACGTCACTGTCGCTTTTAGCGTAAATCTGCATGTTTAAAATCTTCACTGTCAATTTCCGGATAAATCCATACGTATAAATAATTTCACTGTCTCTTTTTGTTTAAATCCCACTAAATAAACAATTTCAACATCCCTTTTAAGTTTTAGTATCAAGTCGCAGTGATAAACCATGTCACTGTCTCTTTCAGCGTAATTCCGTCTGTACAAATGATTTCACCGTCACTGACTTTCAGTGTTAATCCACACATATTATTAATAACTTCACTGTCACTTTCTAGGTTACGGTAATCCACATGTATAAATAACTTCTACTTTTTTATTTTCAGTTTTAAATCTATGTATTTAAATATATCAATATAATGTTAAGACCTGTTTAAGGAATTTTCACAGACATATTCTAAGTTTTAACTATCTGTTTAAGGAATTTTCACAGACATATTCTAAGTTTTAACTATCTGGGTTCTATTAATCACGGGTGGGGGTGTTCCTGGTGGTGTTCCTTGTTGTTCCAGGCAGTGTTCCCTTTATTGCGAGTTTCGTTTTCCCATATCCCCGTGCCACTAAAGCAAGTCTCCACTCCTCAAATGACGACTTTACCAGGGGTGTCATTAAGAGGCGGGGATTTCTCCCTGCTACTTTGACAGGTCTACCTGGCTACTATGAATACTTTTACTAGTGTTTTATACAAGTATCAATAAAAATAACCGGCTATTCTGCTCTGGGTGCCGCTTACTTATAAAGGTAATGACACCCCTGCTCTACCCTGCCCTGTATATATTGGTGGGGCGTATGATCAGATCATTGATACCATGATCATGATGCCCATGGGCCATGGCATGTGCTCGCACTTTATTTAGTTTTAGATGAACTTAGAAGAGGTGAAACTCTTATACATTAAGAAGCGCCCACGTTTAACGGGAATCAGCACATTGTTTACCTTATTATGAATACATTATTATATCAGGAATCTCTATGAATACTCCCTGATAAAACAAATAAATATGTACCGCATGTTCGGAACTTGACAGCAGTCGCCATTTTGTTTATCTTATAATTGAAGAGGTCGCTACTGCAGAGTTGTCGTTTCTTGAACATAGTTCAAAATGGCGTCGAGTACTCTCCGAGTCGGAATCCCGAGTGACGGAATCCGTCGAGGCAGTTCCGATTGCTCCGAGTCGGAATCCCGAGTGACGGAATCCGTCGAGGCAGTTCCGATTGTTCCGATTGCAATAATTCGGTTACGGACATCGGCGAAGCAGTTCCGTGACAATCGGAACTGCCTCGTCGGATTCCGTCACTCGGTTCCGTGAGTGTATTTGAGCAGTTCTAATTATAGCTAATCTTGGCTGGTTCAATTTCTCTACTGCGCTGTCGTATTATTTAGCGACGGGACGAACACACAATCAGGGAACCAAAGTAACATCTTCTGTTTTTAACTTTGGGGAAATTCCAGTTTTGCGAGTTCACCAAATGAAAACAAAGTATGCGTCACTGAATGTCTTTTTATTAATAAGTCGGTCAACACTATCGAAACTAGAATCGAACTACAGAATTATTTTTTTATAGGGTTACGGCAGTAAAACTTGTAATAATTTTTTTTAAATTGCTTTTTTGTTTATATATATGTATGCATACTGAGCTTAAAGGGACACATGGCAATCTTGTATCTTGGTATCAGCATTACAATTAGCCTCTCGATTAATTAAAAATTCCGAATAGTTTTTACTTTTAAATCTGCATGAATATATTTCAATACAACTTTGAGTTTTCAACTTGTCTTCCTTATTCTATCCAAGATCCTAGGCGTATATAATGTCAATTTATTTTCACACCAGTTCTACCATATTATTGGCGAAATGATTCTTACAGTAATGCCACGAGTTTTGAAACAATTCTTCATAGACTGCTTGGTCAAGTGAGATGTATTTTTAGATTTAATTTATCCGTTTGTCATTTTTGTAACTGAGTGACTACAAATATATATATAAATTTAAATAAGTTACATTATTATTATGTGCACTAAATTAAGGTGATTTTTTTCACAATCATAAGCTATTAAAAAACTGCATTTCAGAAGAGGGCTAAGGAATCTGTTCCGGTAGAACCGGACATTTCGATCTCAGAGTCACTTTCGGTTCGACATACTGAAGCTGTGCCTCCAGTTCCATGTCAACCATCTGAACCACCTGTCCCCATCTCAATCAGTCAACAGCCTGCTCTCAGCTCAACCAGTGAACCACCTGTATCCGCCTTAACTGCAGAACAACTGTTTCCCGCTCACATGGCTAAAAAGCGGACTGTAAAGTTTGTAAAGGGTTGGCTTGAAGATACAGACTTCAAGAAGTGGCTAGTTTACAGCACAACTGAAAATGTAATGAGGTGCCGCTTCTGCTGTGACGCAAAAATGGAAGGAATTTGGTCATCAATTGGAACTGATAATTTCAGGTATTTTTCTGAATTGAATTGGGTTTTAAGATGCACCAAAACATGAAAGGTAATATGGCGCCTAACAGGAATGAACGTGCGAGGTGCATCCTCCGTTTACATCAAGATAAAAATATGGAGAATGGGCCTAGAACATTGATTCTTACCTGCAGAACTGCAAATTCTATAGTAGACACTCCATTTACGATGGAGCCACCTGTCCTCATTTGCATATGCAGTGTTATGATAAAGACCTTGAATGAGCATGATAAAAAATGACAAAAGGAATATCAATTGGTGGGGTGGGGGTCCTACCCCTCTGCATGTGATATTGCAGTGGTTGTATTCTACCCCGTCAACCACACGGTGCAGGTATTTTGCTGCAATCGGTTTACCTAGAAAGTATTGTAATTATTATACATAATTAGCTAAGAATTAACCAATGTATGTACATGCATATGATACACATGTTATCGACCTGCTAGATTCATGAGCTGGAATTGATCTGGCTTTGGATCATTGGCTGTCATGTTCATGCTTGGCTGTTAAAAATCATATCTCTTATGGTTTCATAGTCTGTGCCTACCATGGCGCTATAACACGCCACCTTTATGAATAAGAATTTAAGTAGAGTACATAACGTATATGTGTTATGTAAGATTGCATCTGTTGTACACGCTTGACTCTTACAGCCACTTCACTATGGTAGACTGTTTACTTTTTATCATTAAGGAAAAAATCCCTCTACACTCATATGACATCAGAGGGTCACATGCGGGCTGCAGTTGGAGCTGATTTTAGCACAACCATCATTGCATGAAACGAGAAAGGAGATGGACGAACAGGAGAAGGCATCGTACATTGCAGCTTTAAAAACTGCGTACTGGCTAGCAGTTGAGGAGGTCCCAAACAGAAAATATCCATCACTTCTCAATCTACAGCGAGAGAATGGCTCTAAAGATATTTGCCAACTACGAAGGGGAGGGAATTCTACCAAAGAATCACCGTGGTCATTTAATCTACTTCTGACTGCAATGAATGAGGTACCATATGAAGACGATAATGACGTTATCAACTTCAGAAGCTATATTTATTAAATTTATTTATTATCATGAAACTACACAATCTGTAAGCGTAACCTACCATCTAAATGTAAAATGTTTGTATATGATATATAATCAAAGGCTATGCCTAATACGATTTGCTTTTGTTACACGGGTCATCACAATATTAGGTTATTTCGAGCCTCCCCAGAGAGGGAAGTGTGCATAGGTGATTGTGAACCATGCCCTTCTCTTACTATCGAATATATTGCTCTGATTTCTTACGTCCCTATCCGACAGACTACACTAAGAACATACAGAATTAACCCAGTGCCAGTGTCAAGCTCGAACCTGTGATCTCCGGATTCCGTGTCTAACATGATATCCACTCGTACGTTGGAAAACCAACATCCTTGAAGCCCTCTTAGAATTTCTAATACTGTTAATTACAGTTAACGACTGAGTATTACTGATGAACATGTTTTAATGCTGCTTTTTCAATAAGCAAGATGCCTGTAAAATGCATATAATTATGTCATGACCAAAAGATATAGCAACTTTAAACTGCTAACGATTATGGTTCATAACCTATGTTGCAGGTACTTGTGAAAAGAACCGTTCTGTGTTTAAAGAGATCACCATTTATAGCTGTTGGGTTAGACGAATCAACAGATCGCTCCAGTGAAAAGCATGTGGTTTTCATTGTTCGATTCCTTGCTGGGGAGTCGGTAAAAACCACGTACCTCAAGATCGAGACCATCTCAGACGGTAAGGCAGTGACCGTCTATCGCTGTCTGGAGGGTGTATTTGATGCATACGGTATTGAAACAAAGAAGGTAATAAAAGAGCTTAAGTTGATAACTACTGGTAATGGTTGACTGACTTCATGTTCATGTAATTAGTAATTCAACCTCGCACCACTTATGTATTTACGATGTTACATTGACAACACAGGAGTCCAGTTACGATGACGATAGTGAGCATTGTAACATTTGAACAACAAATTGCATTTCAAACCAGAAGTATGGTTATAAGAATTACTAGTTGTTTCATTATTGAAGTTTAAACTATGTTTAATTAGGAAAGTAAGACTTCAATAAACTACAAAACATGAATTTGTAATCGGACTGGAAAAAATACAATGAAAAATTACATATAAATATTTAAGGCACTCAGCGGGTTGAACTCGGGACCCCTTGCATGTGAAGCGGACCGATATCACCATAAAAGCTAGCTCTGCAGCGAGACAGTAGTAACGCGCTTATCAACCTATCTATTTACATGCCCCCAACTGAGTCCTATTACAAATTCAACCCTATAATGTTAATCCTACAATTTAGATCATTGGACTGGCTATGGATGGGGCCCAGGTTATGATTAGTGAAAAGAACGGGGTAGTTGGATTACACAAACTATCCAACCCCTTCTGTGTGGCTATCCACTGTGTAAACCACAGACTCCATCTTGCGGTGAGTAAAGCTGCCAGTGGTGTCCGAAATGTCAAAACTCTGCAGGTGATTGTTGGACAAATATACCAACATGTAAATAATAGCCCCAATCGCCTGCAGAAGTTTAAAGACATTTCCAAGCTACTGGCATTAGTGGAAGATGGAGATGGAGAAGACGGAGAGGACGGAGAGGATGTGGGAGGAGAAAATCGTGGAGGACCAGTCTACAAGCATCTTAGGTTTAAGAGGGTATGTATTATTGAGCAAATGCTAAACTTATTTGGTAGACTTTCAAAAGATAATTTGATGTTACATAGTTTGCTGAATGTTTACTAAGCTGCAGTTACCTTGAGAATGGAACTGGGAAAAAACAACACTTATACAATGTTCAAATCGGGACAAATCCTTAAAGTCGTCTTGAAACTGTTTTATATTTGTTAATGAGCTATTTGAAAAACATGTATATAATATGTGATCATTTTTAAAGGTGTTCGAAATTAGATGGCTCTGCCTAGGGGAAGCTGTTCGTGCAGTAATCCACAACTTTGAGCCTCTCATGCTACTTTTGGAAGAGGAAGCAACCTTGGGTGACCCCACATCTATTGGGCTTCACTCCCAACTTCGGTCATACAAGTACGTGGCACTCCTGCACCTGGTGGGAGATGTATTGGCGGTTATCAACCACCTTAGCCGTGTTTTTCAGTACAGGGACATATCATTTATGTCAATTAAATCACAGGTAAATTCAAACATTCAGCTGTATATAATAATTTCCAGTTTCAAGGAAATGTGTGCATATAAGCAAACCATAGTGCCAGCTGAAAATTTCAAGTTTGTATTGAGAAACACTAAGTAGCAATTTGTATATTATTTGTAAGAGGATTTTTATTTTAGATATTTATTTAGTTGCTCGGTTTTTTCAAATTACGAGTGGTAAAAATTGACTCATTGCTGAGTTTGTTTTGAAGCTTTTTTTTTTCTAATACTGACAGATTAGCGGAGTCCTGGACACACTTGAGGGACTGAAAACACATGATGACCAGTATCTTGGGGCCTTCTTCCAACACCTGGACCATGATAAATACTTCACCGTCCAACTCAAGACTGAGCGTGAGAGAAATGACCACCTTGATCAACGCCAGCAATTCCTCCAGGATAAAGAGTCATTCATCAATGCTGTCACTGACAATATTCGTGGGCGATTCCCAAACATCGACTTGATGGACGCGATGCAGGTAAATCATAGAATTTAGATATGAATATATGTTATGCTCTGTAAAAACATTAACCTTTTTACATGTTGAATGTTTTAAACCATTCTGACTAACATGCAATAAACTTATTCAATAAAGCAATAAACACGGTGTGGTTGTGGTGTAATGGTTAGCTCTTCAGTTTAGTCATACAGGGATTGTGCGTTCTATCCCAAAGACCAAATTTGGATTGATTCTCGAAATTCTTAAAAGAACGAATTTCACACTTGATCAGTACTTCAGATGAGACAAAACAAACGAGGCCTGCTCAATAAAAATGCCCAATACAAAACGAGGATAAATAAACACTTATACTCACACTAAATTTCTACAGCAGTGAAACACCATTCATTCATTCATTTAAATTTACAATGGTACAAACAATGAAGTAATTCATAAATATGTCCTAATGCTATTTATTACTATATATATAGTTAAGCTGGCAATGTTCTCTTAGATATTTCAGCCAGGAGCATATCCTCAGGTGGCCGCGAATCTAGATGGGTGGGGGCAGCAACATGTGGATGTCTTACTGGGTCATTTCGGTGAGAGGAAGGTGGGAGCTGACGGTAGACAGCATGACCCTCTTATAGATCAAGCCATGGCCCGGGGAGAGTTTCGTCTTTTCAAAAGACTACTCTATGAACATCGGCAGGGAGACGACTTGGATGATGCGATCTCTGTTTACTATCGCCCTGATCAGGCGTTTGAGAGGATGTTTGGAGGTGCCAATAGGCCAAATCGGGTTATTTACCCTGGTAAGCATAAACATGTTAACTGACAAGTCCAGTCAATTATTCTTACATAGTTACTGATTAGTCCAGGCGATTCGTTTACACTACATACTGTTAAGTCTAGTAGCTTAAAATAATATACAACTTGTAAGTCCAGTAACTGAGTCTAAAATCTAACTAGTCTGAGTTGTCAAGTCAATTGTTAATCTAACATACTGACTGATTAGTCCAGTTATTAAATTATATAAATACATATCTTTGAAACTGAAACAAATCTCACAATTTCAAAATTTTCTAAATCTGAACAGATGACCAGTCAATACAACTATAGCAACATTCTAATGCTACATGTAAGTATGCTACATGTAAGTAATGATTGACAATTAAACGCCATTTAAGGGAAAACATCAGGATTGGTATTTTCTTTTTAGAATTGTTCAAATAAATTATCTCTGTATCAAAAAGATAAAAAATAACTCATAATTAAATGTACATGTACTACTGTTATTTGTTTAGCCCCAAAGCCTTATGTACACTCTTTTTTCCCACAATCTTTTTTGCCACAAACATGCACAATATGCACACACGCACAACAATATGCACACAAACACGCACACTATGCACACACGCAGAATCAATGTGGGATTTAATATATTTCAGAAATGTTCAAGTTGATGTTGATTGCCCTTTTAGTGATGCCAAGCAATGCCGAGGCAGAAAGGAGCTTCAGTGTCCAGAACAGGATCAAGACCCGTTTTAGATGTCGGCTCTCTATAGAGAGACTAGATCAATTAATCAGACTCTCATACAATAAGCAAGACATTGGAGAATTCCCTTTTAACGAGGCCTTACATTTATATATGCTAAACCGTCATAGGTGGTATTAGATTATGGAAAACAAATAATGAAGAAAAAATAGTGAATCAAAGAGTGTTTTGTTCTCATTCTTAATAGAAATCCTCCATCAAAATCACAGAATTTCAAACATATTTAAATCATAAAATACTCCCAAAATGCAGCAAATGAAGCCTAGTATTTAAAAAAAATTCGGGGGAGTCCCCCCATACCCCCCTGGCGGGAGGGGATACCCCTCCCACACCCACCTCATTCGGCACTTCGTGCCTCACGTGATGCCGCTGGCATCACATGCACACCCAGTTTTTAGAATAACACACCCAAAACTGCATTTCCTGCCTAATACACTGGTTCTTGAGAAGATTTTTTAAGGTTTCAACCATATATGATAATTGTGGCCATCTTGGATGTCGCGCTGCACTAATTTTAAAAAAATCTAAAAAGCATTCATCTAAGGATCATACATGTGAAGTTTGGTCAAAATTGATAAAATTCCTAGCATTTATTTCTTCTTATTATTTTACATATATTATCAATATAATCACCAGTTAGTAATATGCAACAACAACTCGCTTTATAATATTCTTATAATATATAGGCAAAAAAAACAACCCTGTTTCTGGTGGCCCGACCGACCCTATTTTTAAGGGGCCGACCCTAAAACTTTTTATGAAAAACAAAACAAAAAAAAATAATTAAAAAAAAATAAAAAATTGTTCTGACCAATGATTTATCACAATATATCGAGGTAAACAGACATCACAGAGAAACTTTCAGTTGTATCATCAACTTGTATGGGGTTTATGAGATAAATACATGTAAAATCTCACAATATCTTGCTCCAAAAAAAAAAAAAATAATAATAATAAAAAAAAAATGCCTCACGACCTACCCTATTATGTTAGAGCATGCAATAGGAAACACACCTATTTTTGTTTTGGCCTTAGTTATAAAGTGATCATAAATGTGACGGCACACGTTTTTAAAAAATCATAATTGCCATGTGTCTCTTTAAAGTAGCAATCCTGCCAACAGTAAAATTTTACATTGTACATCATTTCTAAAACTACTGGCAACAAGGTAGTGTGTTGAAATACACGTTTAATGCTCTTTTGAAATTTTTCGTATTGGAGAGTTACATAGAACATCAGAATAATAAAAAAAAAACTGCATAGGAGCCAATTTATTAGGCTAGCGACAAGGTATATATTAATCTGAGCATTCTCTAACCTTACCTGCAGCACTTTTTACGATTTTGATATTTCATCTGGCTGTGTACAAAAGCCACAAAAAAAAAGAAAGAAAAAGACATTTAGTGTCATTCAGAGAATGCTCGGATTAGTTATATATATGACTTATGCATACTGAGAGGCCAAACTCTATATACACAATATAAAGATTAAAACAGTTTTAACCAACAAGACTGAAACCCGAAACTGGAGCGTCGAATTAAAAGTTACCATCTCATTTTACGCAAGTGGAGTGCTGTGGTCTAGTGGTAGACGTTGGACCCATGATCGTAACACTGTTGGTTCGATCCCCGCCATTGCCATATGCGTTGTGTCCCTGAGAAAGACACTTTATCTGCATTTGCTTAGTACTGGTTCTACCCAGGAAGACATCGAGAGTGATTCATATAAGTTCATGGAGCTTTCGTTACAATCGATTTGAAATAAATAAGTTTAAACTAATTTTTAATACGCATATTCGATTACGGGTGTTTTTAAAACCTGTGAATAAACCTTTACTTTTAATTGGCACATATACATTATTATATAACTTGAACACTTGCATAGAGTTTTGATACAAGGTTATGAAGTGTAATTTTACAATTATCTGGTGAGTTAGTTTCATTAAGCAGTTTTTATGATGTGAGGTGAATTTGCCTTTTCTTTGCAAACTCGGGCTAAAAAAGTACTGGAACTAGATATGCTCAGGTTACTGTATTATTTTTGCTTTTCTCATTTGTACATATGCTTAAATGCTATGTTTGCAGGATTTAAGAGGTGTGTGTGTGTGTATGTAAGGTGTGGGTGACGGAGTCGTGGGGGCGTTAGTAGTGTGCTGTAAGTAATATTTCTAGCATAATTTTTCGAGTATATGCAATTTAAACGGGTTCTCGGGGGTCGTAGGCTTGAGAGTGCAGTATAAATCGCATATGAGAAAAACATGCTATAAATGTTTTGTACCAGAGCCATTTATCCAAGTATGCGCGTGCAAGAAATTTTAGGGCGTTGCAGTTTTCAGTATTTAGTAAACATAACAACTCGATCCAATCAAGAAATAGCATTATCACGTGGCATGAGCAGGAACATGTTTTGATTATTGCAGCCAACCGCCTTTGTATATTATTGGGCAAGTGCAATGTCAAGGAGTGCTGTTTTGGTAATGGTATAGTCGTTTTAACTGACAGGTTGTGTGTAAAGATTACAACTGTGCACGCGTAAAATTGAGTAGACAACTGCCGAATCTGCCATTTATAGCACGGCTGAAATATACCGGCATTTATAGTACGGTTTAGATGCAGACCTTCAAGTTTAGTGGAGCGCTGTGGTCTAGTGGTAGAGCGTTGGACCCATGATCAAAAAGTCGTGGGTTCGATTCCCGTCATTGCCATATGCGTTGTGTCCCTGAGCAAGACACTTTATCTGCATTGCTTAGTACTGGTTCTACCCAGGAAGACATCGAGAGTGATTCAAATAAGTTCATAGAGCTTTCGTTACAATCGATGTAAAATAAATAAGTTTAAACTAAGTTTATGAAACTTATATCATAAGCAAGAACAAAGGAAAACCATTAGAGCTACGGTACAATATGCAATTATGGCCTTTTTCATATTTGGTAAGCATCATGCAGCAATATTCGGATATTAAAAAAAGTTTCACTTAAGTCCAATTTATTTTTAGCCAGGAAGTTTGGGTGGGGACATGTTCATGAAGTAAACCAAGTGGGAAAAAGTGTGGCCGGTGCGGGACTCGAACCCGGGACCCCTCGCTTACAGGGCAAGTGCTCTGCCAACTGAGAAAACCAGGCCACCGGGTAATCAATATCACCACACTCATATCCCTTTTAACAGCCACCCCAGTTCTTCCAGACCCCCGGTCCCGCATTCACCATGCTAACCCACATTCACTGATTTATCATTGTCAGTGAAATAAACCAAGGGTAAAAACTGCGGCTGGCACGGGACTAAAACCGAGGCCCCTCGCTTACAGGGAGAGAGAGTTCTCTACTGTAACCAACTGAGCTTACCCCCCCCCCCCCACACACACACACTTTTGCCCCATGGTACCACCTTGCACCCATGGTATATTTGCAATATATATACTGGCACTCTATCGAAAAACTATGGGAACACGCTAGATATATTAAAGTATACTCACAAATAAAAGGCTCTTTAAGACTTTTCCTGAATGTGTTGGGTTGGTGGGTGCACAGGCAGGCGGCGCGTACCCTACCCCGCCCACACCCTACCCCCCCTCCCCCTCTCTACTACCCACTTCCCACCTGTTTCTCTACTACCCACCTTAAATATGTTTTCAATAAACTGTTCTACTTGGTTTTCAATGAAAAAAAATAAATAAAAAAAATACATACTCTCTATATCATATATATGGTATAGAGAGTATGTATTTTATTTTATTTTATTTTTTCATTGAAAACCAAGTAGAACAGTTTATTGAAAACATATTTAAGGGGGGTAGTAGAGGGGGGGGGGGGGGGGGGGGTAGGGTGTGGGCGGGGTAGGGTACGCGCCGTCTGCCTGTGGGTGGGTGGGGGAAACTGCTTCCCATGTCAGGCCCTGATTGCACATAAAAGACACATATTTAACGCATGCCATATTATCGCCTTTGTAACACACCATGTTGTACTACTTTAACATGTATGTGTTAGACCTGACACATGTTAACTGTTTTGTTAAATACCTAGATTACCGTACACACTAGCAGGCCTAGATTGTTTACACTTTTATCGCGCCGTTTTATGACGTCATTAATGTGTTCCGTGAAGATAATATACTTATAGAAACAGCTGCAGGGACCAGCTGCTTCTTCTATAATAATTCTGCGGCAAATCGTTCGCAAACGTATTGATACGTTTTATATTAAGATATAATTATTATTAGTCATACGCAAGGTGTATTAAGCGTCATGTATCAATTCACCGTTTGTCGTATAAACCACGTGTAAATCCGAAGAAAAACAACGAAATCTCAGCTCTATATATTAACACGAACTTCAATAAAAACGTATTAAAAGTTACCAATTACTGTCTTTAAATCGAAAATAACCAACAAAACATGTCAGCAACTTAATTTCAAGGACAACTAATGAGTATTATTAGACTGAATTTAGCACGAAGACGCATGCGCAAAGACACGCGAAGACACAAAATGCGTTAACTTTAATTGGCAATTTTGCATAAAATTTACACAATTAACAATTAAAACTATGACCGATTGGTAGTAAATAATATTATTGATATTTAAGTTGGAATATTTGTATTAATACTGCCATTCTCGCAAAGTAATAGGCCCATAACTGAAGGCTACACTTGTTGAAATATCGCAACATTTTGAAATATGGATCATGTTTGAAAGTGTATTGTACAGCCAAACGGAAGTATATCGTAATAAAACTCACGGTAATCGAAAGGCCAATCTAATATGAATGATACAAACCTGATATCATCACAACATTCAAAGTAAAACCGGAATTATAAGCTTTCTAAAACACAACATATGCGTGGACTTTCCGAAGTGCGTGTGGATCTCACGTGACACCGGAACACCTCGGAAGCTACTACTTCTTTACGGGAATGGTGAGACGGTCCGATAACGACCGGGATAATCCGACAGTCTGTGTCTCGGCCTTCACATTTTTCTTTGATTTCGGCTTCTTTTCTTGATCTGAACGTATGGACATGTGCTTTAATATCAGCTGGTAGAAAACACTGCAGTAAATATAATATGAAATAGGTTAAACCTATAGGGCGAGCACAGTTCATGTTTGATTGTGCCGCTGCGTATGTATGCACCGGTATGTGCATGTCTAGCTGCGAGAATCGTAGCTCTTATGGGGTGTACCTATACCATGGTAGGTACATACCACCATAAGAGCCATGATTCTCACGTCTAGTGCAAGTCTACCTGTACGTGTCTTATGAATCGTGACATCCCACCCCAACAAATTTCAATTCGTGTGTGTGTGTGTGTGTGTGTGTGTGTATTTCTAAGGATTATAATCCGTTCGCCTACGACAGGCGTCGTACCCGACGATATAGGCACAATGGAGTCTGGACTTTTATCTGTTTGTTTGTGTGTGGTGTGATGATATGTCTACTTGAAGCAGCGAACTCAATGGTTTCTTTATAGTGCTGCCACACTGGAATACCACACCGTAGTAGACATGATACCCCCAGTCACATTATTCTTACACTGGACAATCAGTCGTAGCACTACCCATTATTTGCTCGTCAGGCAAGGGTTCCATTTTTAAAGTATCTGGTATGACGCGGTCAGGGGACTCGAACCCACGACCTCCCGAATGCAAGGCAGACGCTCTAACCAGTACACCACAATGCTTCGGTCAAATTTCAATTCGTTCCCAGACAGGACAGATATGGCATGGAACGAACTTCGAACGGCTATCTAGTCATGATCCAGTCTGGATCGACATTGGCTGAATAACCAACCGTCATAAAAGCTGCTACTACATCAGTGTATGTAAGCTATATACATAAACCGTTATGCACGCGTATACTTTTTTGCCGAACAACATGTAATTACGGTTTCAACGTTATGTCATTACGAAAAAATGTATATATATGATTTAAGCTTTTTTTTATTTGAATATACGTCTAATATACGTCTTGTCTTCAACGTGTGTTAAATTGATTCATGCGTATTGTCTAATCATTATGATGATGTATGTTTGAGAAAAGTACAATGATTTTAAAACATAGGAATTTGTTGTTTCCTACTTGACATTTAATAAATGGTGGTCCATTTTCAGAATATTAGTTCAATATTTAGTTGAGTATGTCTGGGGGTGGAGGACACCGGGTCCGACGTTTTTCATCAATATATTGTGAAAATGCACCAAATTCATCAAATGCTATGTAGAAAAGACGTTGGTTTGTTTCACTGTTCTTGACGTTTAGCACTAGCTGTGCTCAAGATACTTATTAGTTTCTACATCTACATTTTAAGAAACTGAGTGTCCTATTTGACCCTAATGTTTCTGTCGGTGGTAGAAAAACAAAAATAGTGAAATGATAGGACAGAGAAAAGCATAGATCGATTGAAGCAGAAGACAGGTAAAGTTTCCAAACCGTGTTTTCATCACCTTCAAATTTGAACTACTCCGTAGCATCAGACCAAACCGGATGACCGGTTACAGGTACACTGGCATAGGAACGTTTCATTTATATGGGGGTCCAGTGGAAACATCAAACTTTGTTAAAAGTAACAAAAAAAAAGAAAAGAAGTGAAGCATCAATAGTGGCGCGAAAGCCGGATTGCGAATTTAACATTTTAAGTGAAAAATCTGTGTGAAAAGTGGGGTAGTCCAAGTAAAATACATGACTTAGTTAGGGTTATTTTCATATAACATTTGTAATGATGTTAAACAAGTGTCAAGTTTCAAAGCTTTTCGACAATTCATTTTTGAGAAATGAGGAAAAAACAAAAACTTTAACGAAAATTCTGTACATTATTATGGTGGAGTCTAAACCCGACACATTTGCTATTATTTCGGGCGTTTGTTTAAGCTAAAGGTTTTTCAGCTATGTGAATGAGTAATTTTAACAAAATGTAAATATATTATATATAATTGGAACTGGCAATTTTAGTGGTAAATAAAAACACCTTAGTTTGGAAATTCGGTTAAAAAATAAATATTTTACAGCCATCAGTTCAGATGAGGCTTTTTGTATGTAAATTCCTATCTATATGTCTACATCCTGCATTAGCCTCTTTCGGGTGTACATCTGCCGTGTTGCTGGGACAGCAAAAAAATAAGAAATCTCAAATATAACTTCAGTTAGCCTCAATAGTTTCAGAATGTCTTAATTTCGGTTTGCCCAACTCAATAAAACCATTTTTGGATAAAAGGTCGAAGCGCCCCAAAATATGCAACATAGGGTAAAAATACCATTTGAACTTCCCCTACCCAAACACGCCAGTCAAATTATTGGGATCTCGGGAAGGAGGCTGTTCCTACCCCTGTCAGTGTGAGTAACATCTTGGGCCTAACCATCGTTTAGTCACTCTAGACCTGGTGTTGTTCTAAATACTAGTAGTTATATTTTTTCATAATGGACCATAATGTTACTGTGCGGTAAAAAAAGATGCGATGACAGAGTGGTTAGCTTACTTGCCTCTGGATATAGAAGTCTGGGGTTCGACTCCCGGAGGTTCACGTCTCGAGAATTGATAACGCACTCCCTTAGATCTAGAACTATTCGTGTAAGATAGTTAAAGTTACTGTGAAAGTATGTCATTCTTCCCTACTGATGTAAAGCCGTTGGTCTCCTTTGCAGGGAGAGACATACCCTATGCAGGTTAAAAAATCTCGCTGAACTTCTGTGGTTATCATAAAAAAGCCTGCAGGTAAACTCATCCACATAAACGAAACTGTGATAATCATAAGTATGTGTATAATACGTCAATAGTATTGGAAGAAAGAAAGGAAGAAAAAAGAAACAAAGAAAGATGGATCGGTAAGAAGCGCCTTGCTCACTAATTGTTTACTAACAGACCATACGTCATAATGTGACGACATACGATGATGACGTAAATCAATGACGTCTTGTCATTGTATTATAATTTCCGTAACATTTCCGGAAATTGCCAGATTGTTCGGGTTTGACACGAATGAACACGGAATAACCTCGTCGATTTCCGTCTTACAATAGTAGACGACTGAATACGGAAATCTGCGAAGAATTCCGATTGCATTTATGGTTTTACGGGAAAATAAACAAATGAAAGATAGTTTTTAACCAAATCATTTGTTTATCCTAATCGGTTAGCAAGACATATACTTTTCTGCGACACGAAATCTACTTTTATTAAATTGTGAAATGTGTTGACGAATTTTCGCCAATGAACAACGCGCAAGGTAACACTTTGGGCTATGCTTCCGGTTAATGGCCGTTTTGGCGACATTGGTAAAAATGCAATTTCATTGTCATTTTTGGATGGGTTCGAGAAAGGTTTTTTATGTTTTTTTCACCTCATTCTGCTGGAAACCATCATTCTTAATGATTTCTACGAATGCTTATCTTTTTAATTTCGTAACGAAATATGCTACTTTACGGTTGAAGTCGCCCATAAACTGCCGTAAATGACCCAAGACTTTTCAAACGATGGATGGGTATGTTTACTTTTCGCCTGCATGATACCATAGGAGCTCGCTTGCGCTCGCTATAATTATTGTTTATCGTGTGTGATTTTCCCCGCTAAATTTCTAAAAAGAAATGTACTATCTAATTAATTTCATTTAATTATTAGCCCAATGCAGATATGTGCTATTTTCGAGTTTTTCTTAAAACAAATGAATTTATTTAAGGTAATGGAGGCTACCTGAAAATATTGATTTTAAATTTCATATACAATAAAACTACCATAAAGTGTTTCAGTAAATGCACCAAAATAGGCATCATGTTTCATCCGGTTTCGTCGTTGTTTATAAAACAGCTTGATCAGAAAACTCGAGCATATAAATAGTAATTCATATGGTGCTTAAAGATCTCCTGCCAAGTTAATATACCCCATTTATATAAATATACGATATACTAATAAAAACACTTAGGAATAGCTGCCAACCACAAAAAATATTAGTTAGAGGAGAAAAAGATGATTTTAATAAACAAATTTGTCTTCGTGAAAGTCCAGAATATTTCGGCAGTTTCCGCACGCACTTTACGTGATGACGTAGATTCTGCCATTGACCTTATGGCCTGGTTGTCAACTGTTGTATTCATGCATGGTAATTTCGGGAAGACATCATATATTTATTATTTTTATGTGACAACTTATTTTGTATTATCATATTAGATAACTATTGGAAAATGGTTCACTGTGTTACGTTTGGATGCCACACCACCTGACCACGAGATCAAAGGGTTCAAAGTGATTATATATAAGAACTCTGAACGAAAGTAAAAGTATGTCAGTTTGGTTTATTTTTAGCTCAGACTTCGACGACTATTTATCAAATCTCGAAACGTATCCTGTAGAAAAATGCACGAAGACAATATGCACATACTTATCAGTGGGCATTTCATCCATAAATGAGGCTGAACCCCTCTCCCAACCCCTTTTTGGTACGCAGTATTAGGGTGTTTTAGGCGGTATTCAGTACGTACGAGCCTGGTACGCAGTACTCGCACAACACACTATTTAGTATTTAGTACTCATAAAATTTATTTTTAAAAACAAATATGTACAAAAAATCATAAAATGTAAATATAAAGGTCTAATTTTGATATTCGGGCCTTCATTCATCTATAATTTTTGTCCCGAGCTAAATAGTATTCAGTACTCGGCCTCTACAATAAGAAGTATTCAGTACTCGAGGGGGAAGGGGGGTTACTTCCTCATAAATGGAAATCGAAACATGATAAATATCCCATGCTGTTATTATTTGTTTGTGTTTTTACCTCGGTGCTTTTAAGTTGACTCGCTTATGTATCCAATATGTGACCGGTGAAATTTAAACCATTATGAAAATTATAAATGAACATTTCCACTTTCAGATTCACTTATGTTTAGAACAAGTATTATTTATTATATTAATTATTATTGTTGGTTGGGATAATGCAGTATAGTAATGTACAGTAGTTTCCTAATAGATCCGCTGTGACATGTATAATTATCCAAACAAAAAGTAACTTTTAAATTGCGAGTATGCAATGAAATGAACATGGTTATTCACAATAAACACCGGCAAACTGCCAGTAGCTATTGCATAACAAAGTCATAAACCACTGATTAGTCCCATCAAAGGTACCGCATGACTGCAGCTAAGAGTCATAAAACACATCACAGGATGTAGTTCCGATGCTTGTTTTGTGTAGGTCTATGATGCGTGTAATATTCTTAGGAGTGTACACGATTATATAAATAGAATAGGGATATCTGGGCAAAAGCTCAGTGACTTCACATACACTGTGTAAACCTGTCAATACGATGTTCGACATAACTTGTATAGTGTGAAATTAATGAACTGTTTGTCAGAAATCACTGAGCGTTTCAGTTTATTTTTAGAACATACTATATCTAAGATAGAGCCCTATTAAAAAAAACTATAGCTGAGATCTAAAAAAAATATGTTGAATACGGAGTTGATTTTATTTTTTACGACAATTACTTTTGGTGCGCATTTTAGCTTTTTACAACGCAGTCATTCTATAAATTTGGAACCATCATCCGTTGATCCTAAAATACTGCTGGACTTACAATATATTGGAGAAAAGTAAACAGTAAAATAAAAGGTTTTATTTCTCAAGTAAGAATATATTCAAATATAGTTATACATGTAGTATCATTTCAAAATTTCAACAACATTTTGCATTTCCCGCCACTTCAAGAACCTCAGGTGTGAGGCAGTTTCCTTCAAACACACGAGTTTCTGCGATGCAGACTGTCACTTTAAGCTATTTCCCCATAATCTCTGCAACATTTTAGAACGTCATTTTGTGTTTTTATGCACTGCCGGGGGGGTACAGCCACACCTGTAATTGAAAGAAACACTAATCTTTGTAGACCAAGCAAAATCATATTTTAAATAAGGACTGTTTTTCAAAATGAAAATGTTTTAGACTGGCACTTTATAATAAAAGTGTAGCCGTTTCGAGTGTGTGAGTGAGTGCGTGATTAGACGACAAGCGAATTAGCATTACCAGTCTAAGACAAGTTATGCTCAACATAAACAGGGCCTTGTCTGGTCACTTACGGGCAACCGGGCAAAGCGATGTTATTGTGTGTATTTGTATGTATGTGTATGTCTGTGCGACGAACAATCTGACATTACCGGTCTGTGACTAGTTATGTCAGGCATAAACAGCGCCACGCCAGGTCACTGAGAGGTAACCGGACACGGTGATGCTATATCCCACGAGAGAGGCTACTTCTCCCCAGATTCGTACACGGGGTGTGGATTGTTTAAGCGGTCAGGAATAAACAAAATCGCAGATGTGTTCAACATAATTTTTATTATCCAAGTTGATCTCAAAATCTACTCTATAAAGATATTAATATTTATTTATAAGCCATTTTAAACACCTTAACAGGAACATCTAACGATGTTATCTCCTGTATCTAATTAGGACGTTTTCCCAGGAACATCTAACGATGTTATCTCCTGCTAAATGTAATTCAAGTAAGACAAGTCTAACCTTATATGACACCTAACGGCGTCCTGAGGGCACTTACTTATAGTCCATGTGACAGACCTCGGATTTAGGGGTATCATTACCAATTTGATGAATAGATTCAACCATGATTTTCAGTTAGCCTGGTGTCTGAAGTGTCCAAAATTGGTTGATGGACTTCCGGGTCACTTTGCTAAATGCCATTTTGGCGGCCATCTTTAAATATGGCCGCCGTTATTTCATTGAAATTGAGCGCGTCAGGGAAACCTTCATAACTCCTCAACAGATTTACCTATTGATATGGAATATAGCTCAAAATGTTCGCAATAAAATTATGCATCTGCTGGTATATAATACATGTTGTTGAATGAATCATATCTTTTTAAATCAACAGATTATTCTGAAAAAAGCAACATTTTAGTCTTTTTTTCAAGATTTATTTTATAAGTTTACTACAAAATCATGTTCAGAGTAATTTTAGTCAAATTATGTATTTGGTCTTCTTAAGTTATTAATTTGGCAACAATAAATACGCTCAGTAGCCCTCTCTGTACAGCGGTGGCCGCAAACTCAACAAAAATCTTGAGTAGACTGTCAATCAATGTGGTACGTCGGCGAGGCAGGGTACCAACTGAGTGAACGTTTAGCTTGGTCTCCAATCTGGGGATTTCCACCAAATTTAGTTTCGCTTCTGGAGAATTCGAAAAAAGTTGAGATTTTCATGCAGATGCTGCGCTCCTAGGGTAAGTTTCTATGACGTCATAGTCACCTTTAGCGGACTATGACGTCATAATCTATTATGACGTCATAATCTATTATGACGTCACACCTAGACTAGAAACGAACCAGTTGAACTTTCCAATTTGCTGTGACAAGATCCTGTTCTGGACTACAAACGTTTGTCACCATGGCTGATTTTCCTAAACGGCGGAAACTTGACCAGGTTTCATGTTTGATCTGTGGGGAGCATGCTTCATCAGATGAACTTGTGAAACCAAAAGATGCAGATTCCTGGCAGACACTCTGTGACGCGGCAAAGATTAGGTTATTCGATCCGATCTTGACTTTAAAAGTAGACGATCCAACTAATATACCAAATGTGTTTTACCATCGTGAATGCAGATCAAAGTTCACTCACAAGAAAGAACTGTTAAGATTCAAGAAGCTCGCTGATGACGAGGAGAAAGAATCTGCAACACAAAGGAAATCATTACGTCAAGGCGCATCAGAAACCACTCGTGTATATGATAGATTATGTGTCTTCTGTGAATGCAGGAACAAGTGTTTGAAAGGTACATCAACTCGAGAATCGTTGATTCAGGCAATAGATCTCCGGGCTGACATGACACTTCGAGCTGTCGCAACTGAAAAAAATGACACAAAGATGTTAGCAATTACCTCGCGAGATATAGTAGCAGCTGAGGCGTGTTACCATGCATCATGCTACAAAAAATACACCAGTGTCCGAAAGCAAAACACCTCAACTGATTCTGCGGTGAATGAGAAGAACGATGACTATAAAATTGCAGAGGCTAAAGCATTGCAGATGTTGTACAGGTATATCCGCCTCAACCTGTTTTCAAACCCTCGTATTTTCCCATTGGGAGACCTTACTTCAAAGCTAGTTTCCCTGTTACAGGATGAAGGCATAGATGAAATTAAACCATCAACTAAAACGCATATCCGTAGAAACCTTGAGTCTGAATTTGGTGATACTTTGCACTTCTCCGCTGGTACTAGTAACCATGTTTACATTATACCAAACAACCTTTCAGCAGATGCCATTGCTTGTGACTATATAAATGTGAAGGACAAACTTGAAACATACAAACACAGTCAACAATGTGAACAACTGATTGTTCAGGTTGCTCAAATAATACGAGATAAAATTTCAGAATGTGTAATAGAGCAGGCCTGGCCACCTACTCCACAGGAGTTGACTGAAGACTATGTTCAACTTCCTGATTGTCTTGTACAGTTCTTAAACGTGCTTATTGGTGGTAATCAGTCTGTTATATCTGATAAAGCCCACCGGCTGACACTCTCATTCGGTCAGGACATCATTAGTGCTGTTACAAATGCTCGTGTTCTAACTCCGAAGCATATCCTCCTTTCATGGGCTATCAAGGCTTTGACCGGAAATGTTGAACTCATTAAGACATTGAACCGCCTTGGTCACGCATGTTCTTATACACGATTACAGGAGATAGATACAGCCTTGTGCGTGGAAAAGATGAGCAGTATAGATGAAAACAAACCCGCCCTTCCTTCATGGGCACATCCATGCATACCAACTGTCCTCGCCTTTGACAACATTGACAGGCAGGAGGAAACACTAAGTGGTGGAGGCACATCGCATCGTGTAAATGGTATTATTATTCAACCACAAACTCTCTCATGTGCACCAGAGAGAAAATCAACTGTCGACAAAAAGAAGAAACGACATTCTTTGGAACTATCTGAGCAACAACTGCCCATTTACATCTCAGCCAAAAGGACAGGTCCTCCGGCGTTGAAGTATGCCAACCTGTCCGTACCTCTGTCTGATGCAGTCCAGAGGGCAAGGCAGAAAAATTTCCTATGGATGATCACCAGACTTCATGACAATGTCAACCAAACAGTCAGCTCTTGGACTGGATTCAACATCAAAACGAGAGACAATGTACCTGTAAAGCCTGACAAGGTTGGGTACTTGCCCACAATCAATTCGCCAGCGACAGAACTAAAGACTGTTCAAGAGATCCTTTCACAGTCAGTCTCCATTCAAGAGCAGCTAGGCCTGGACAAGATTGCTGTTGTTATGGACCAGGCTCTGTATGCTAAGGCAACAGAGGTCGCCTGGAAACAACAACTTAGATTTGAGAATATACTCCTGATGATGGGTAATTTCCACGTTATTTGTAATATGCTGTCAATCATTGGGAAATTATTCCGAGATGCAGGACTTCGGGACCTAGCCGTCGAAGCTGGGGTAATAGCCGAGGGTTCAATAGACAAAGTTCTAGATGGAAAGCAGTATAATAGAGGTGTATGTCTGCACAAACTAACTTACGAAGCACTGATGCGACTTGTATGGAGGAGATTCGTTGAATGGTTAGAGAATGACCACAGTGCGGACCTGCCACATTTAGACGTAACGTTGCGTGTTGTGATGGCTATGCATGATGATACTTGTGCGGCCACACTGGAATCTACTACGAATGAGGAGTCTTGCCAGAAGATACTCCATCTGCTAGGTTGTTACCTGGATGTTTTGCGGCATGACAGTGGACATTTGGCAGCTTTTTGGATGATGTATCTTGACATGGTTGAGATACTGCTGGGACTAATTCGCGCAGATCGTGAAGGTGACTGGTACCTACATTTATTCAGTATTAGAAACATGATTCCTTGGTGCTTTGCATTGGACAAGACAAACTACGCTCGCTACCTACCAGTATACTATGCACAGATGACACGATTAGAGGAGACATGCCCAGACCTCCATGCTCACTTTCTAAATGGTGGGTTCTCCGTTCAGCTTGGGAAAGCAAACCCTTTTGCGAAGATTGCCATTGACCAGACTGTCGAGGAAACGGTTAACAAAGATACCCAAACTGCTGGTGGAACGAAAGGCTTCAGCTTAAAACCTAGTGCTCTGGCACGCTTTTACCTGACAGCTGAACACAGAGCTGAAGCTTTGAGACAGCTTCGAGACTTCGTATCATCATCGAACCAGAGTCAGCAAGGACTTGCTCATACCGACCTACAGCCATCGAGGGTAAAGAGGGATGAGGCTGATGTGATGTCTATTGTCGATATGCTTGAAAACAACTGGACAAACCCATTTTCCAATCAACTGTCAGATCTTATTAGCCTGTCTACTGGTGCAGCAGCTACATCAGCAATAACAAATGATATGTTGAAGGCTCACAGTAAAGGTGAAGAGGCTCTAAACATTCACATGGAGAGGCTGGAGACAGGGTCAGGATTTCATGATCCGATCAAGAAATTGAAATTACAAACATTTAGTGCCTTACAGAAAAGCACTGTTGTCAAAGCTGGTGCCAACAAAGAGATCATCCTGAAAGCAGACAATCGCGCCTTTGGACAAATGTTACTGATCGCTCAAAACAGAAAGTTGGATATAAAAGAAGTACTTCAATATCCACTGGGTCCGAAACCATGGGCATTAGCAAATCCCGATGGAACATTGAAAAAGACAGGAAAAGCAACATTAGGCACACACCTTGAAAAGGCAGTTGCAAATGTTGAGTTACCAACTGGTTCTCGGGCAACTGTAGTTGATGCCATGGCAATAGTACAGGCGATTCAGGGAGAGAATCTTACTTTTGACGAACTATCTGATACGATCCTGAAGAAAGTCAAAGATCAACACATGAAGAGGCGGACACAAGGATGATGATCCACGTGCAACATGCAGCAGCAAACTATAACAAGGTTGTAGTGATTTCTGAAGACACTGATGTGTTCATAATTCTCCTTTCTCTCCACGCACAGATGGGTATCAGAATCCTATTGAGAAGGGGTAAGAAGAATGCAGTGAGACTGATAGACATATCGCGGCTAGGGACAATTCTTGGGAAAGATGTATGCGCTGCATTGATCGGTGTCCACGCCTATACTGGTTGTGATTCCATTAGCTCCTTCTCTGGGCAAGGCAAGGTCAAAGCTGTAAATTTGATCTGCAAAAACCAGGTGTACAGAGATATGTTCACAGATTTCGGACATGAATGGCACATAACGGAGGATATGTTCCAAGTGATACAAGCATTCACATGTAGTATGTACTGTTTAAATACAAACATCAAAGAGGTCAACAAACTCAGGTACGAAATGTTCCGGTCAAGAAAAGGTGACATATCATCAGGACTGCTGCCTCCATGTGAAGATGCACTACGACAGCATACGAATCGTGCAAATTACCAGGCGGTGATCTGGAGAAGAAGTCTAGATAGTTCACCACAGATACCCAGTCCAACTGATGGACATGGATGGAACCTAATAGACGGAGAACTTGGGATATGCTGGCTGACAGGACCACCAGCACCGGATGTTGTTCTTGAGTTGATGGCCTGTAAATGCCCTAGACGTTGCAATGAAAACTGTCCCTGTGTAATGAATGGATTGCCCTGCACACCAGCATGCAAATTACAGGACTGTACGAACATGCAAGATGAGAATGAGGTGCAGTCAGACGACATGGAGGACAGTGACAGTGACGAAGGCTAAACCTCGTGTAAGGTAGGATAAATACACAAGCCGCAAAATTGAATCAAATAATAAAGTCAATTATTTCAATGTAACGGTTGTTGCTGATATCTAGTAAATCACTTTAGTTGACCAAATAGATAATTTGGCTTATATGGGTCTGAACATGATTTGTTAGTAAACTTATGAACAGAAATCATGAAAAAAAATCGAAAATGTTGCTTTTTTCAGTTTAATCTTTTATTTGGAAACTGATGGTATTAATTAAACAACATGAATTAAACATCAACAGATGCAGAATTGTATTATGAACATTTTGAGCCATATTACATATCAATAGGTGAACCTGTTAAGGAGTTATGAAGGTTTCCCTGACTCGCACTATTTCAAAGAAAAAACGGCGGCCATATTTAAAGATGGCCGCCAAAATGGCATTTAGCAAAGTGACCCGGAAGTCCATCAACCAATTTTGGACACTTTATACATCAGGCTAACTGAAAATCGTGGTTAAATCTATTCATCAAATTGGTAATGAAAATCTGTCTGTCACATGTACTATTATCAGTAATCCTTGCCAATCATGAATAGGAAAATTAAAGTATATACAGCTTGTACTAATATAAAGCAAACGGCACTAAGTATTATACTTCAAACAAATATCATAGCGAGTAAATCAGTAAATGATGTGTTCCCTTTAAATAAAGACAGAAACAATGCATGAAATCATCAATGATAACCTGTAGCATGTCAAAGGCAAGTGAAATAATGTTAGATATTACCTCCCTTTATGGTAAGCTTAATTATACTGTAACTGACCTAGGCCAAATCTACTACATACCTTTCCCCTTTCAGAATCAAAACACATTATATTCGAGACTTAACCAAACTTAAGTACATATATGAAATAACGAACACAAGTACTCACATGCTGCCATTAAACATTAAGTTGTGCACAGTGTTTAACTTGCAATCTATATTCACATTTATAACCATATCACCTCGAAAGTCCTAGATTCATTATCAAGTAAAGAGTCTCTAAAGTTCAACTATTAAACAGTCTCTTGCACTTGCTACCAAACGCCACTACTCTTCGTGTTGATCCTCTGGACGAAACGTTTTATTTCATTCGGAATAAGTTTTGTAAACATGTTCAGTTTTCAAGTATGACGGATTGAGCAATACTGAGTTTGACTCGAGTAAATTGGGCCTCCGTTTTGACTGTCACCTATTCGGTGTATCGCCAGGCAGGATAATTAACAGCATGATGTTTTGTCGATAGAAGAGAGCACAAGAGTCTATATTCACATATTCAGCAGCCTCACGCCTATTTGTGGTCACTATTAAGTAAACGTTATTCAAACTCTCTACGTAGTCTACTTCATTATAACTGCATTCATACGGTTTGATTTACGCATATACAACAGTCCCTTGCACCTTTGCACATCTCAGCTACAATGTCTATGTTCAATTTACAACCTCTAATTTCACACATTTAGAGTGTTTATTGTTAAAATCACTTCTATTACTGGATTTCCGTGGTAGTTTATTGCTTACGAATGTATCGTCACAAAAGGAGAACCATTTTGACAACTAGAAGTCTATCATATCAAATATACATAGGCTTCATCAATATGTAATTGGCTTTCATCTCAAAGTCCATAGTTTCTAAATACATTCAGACAATCAAGATCCAACAGCAACACTTATATTTTCATCAGATATAGTCCATCAGATAGTTTGTTTTTCGCAGGCCAGTAGCACAACTAAACCTATTGTGCAAACTCAAGGTCTCAGTATTTGCTCAAAATTCACCTGAAAAGTTCATGAACAAGTCACACTGCGCGTTGCTTGTACATCACATCAATTTCAGCTGTTCTCCCGGAACAAGTCCTTTAATCTGACTTCAATTTCAAAGTCTCTACAACAGTCTCTATTTAACATCTACTTAATAAATCTCTGAATTAAATCACTAAAACATCTCTATTAACTTTCTTTTACACAACAGTCTCTAAATTAATACACTCTCTAAATTGTCCTTTCTCAGAAAATTATTCGAAAATGTGCACAAATTTATTAAACTAAAACATAAAAGTATTAAGCAGCATCAGAATATCTAATTCATAAATACTATGTCTCAAACAAAAATAGCTGACCCTAAAATAAACGATTTTAAGCACAAATGACTTCTGTTTGACCTTTCTTTAGGATTGTAGTCCCACATCAATATGCTATTTTAAAAAGACTATATGTTCATCACTTTCGCAGCTTGCTGTTGCAATTTTGGAAGAAATAGGATGCCTAACAAGATAATATGGCGTGTAACCACATGATAAACTGGAGTAGTTTGTCTATCTCCATTTTCCCAAGACCTGCTATTAACTTGCAGGCTGACATGGACCCATTGTCCACCTGCATCTGAACTACATCACTAAGAAATGAACATGCATGTATGAAATCTGCTATGTATAACTCGGAAATATCCCTGTCGCTAAATGAAGTACCAATAAATACAGTATCAGTGTACAAACATTCCTCAGTACTTCTGGTACTTTGAATTGTAATGCCAGATTCAGTCAACACTGAATCACTAAGGAGGGAGTCATTCTCTGGTAACCGGGAATTATGAATCTTGATCTGACATTGAGCTGGCTGAAGAAATTCATTTGTTATGGGAGAGCCACATATCTCATTGACATTCTCTTCTGAGCTGTGGTCATTCTTTGTTACATGTTCAAATATGGACATATTTACCACTGGAGCAGGACAAATGGTATTAAAATCAATGAGGTCAGCTTCCTCGAAACTGTACTCTGTCAAAGGACTAGAAGTGTTCCCTAAACTATCACTAACATGTAACTGATCTGTACAAACCGTACTTTCAGTTTGGTCTCCCTGGGAGTTAACACTGACCAACATATTAATTTGGTTTTCTTGAACAATAATATCCCCCATTGCCAACCCAGGTGTATCTACAAACAAACCCTTGCTTAAAGTTTCATGCCCTTGAGGGTTGTGTTCAGACTCCAGATTAAAGGACATACTACCAGACGCATTTAAATTCAGCATATCCATGCTTTTAACCTCAGTTGTTATTTTAAGTGGACATTGCGACGCGACATGTCCCACTTGTTCACAGGATTGGCAAATTATTTGTCTCGGCACTTGCCAACTTTCGTAGCTTTGTTTACCCTGCCCTTCTATACCCCTGTGAACCACATGATGCCCAGGCCACATTTGTGAGCGATGACCCCCACTATGATGTGCGGCAGCCTGATCATATGTGGGCTTCCTATTGTATTCGTCTTCGGAGATAGCTTCGTAAATGTTTGCAAGACGAATCAAATAACATAACCTGTTACTACCACTTTCATGACATTTGGCCATTTCTAATTTCAAATACATCCTGAATTCCCTACTGCTTAAACCATCAATAAATTGACCACAGACTAAACTGTAATATATTTTGCCTCTATCATCAGGATACGCTTTCTCTGACAAACTTTGCAGATTTTGCAAGTATTCGTCCAAAGTTTCATTTTCTTGGCGATGCCTTGATTTAAATTGATTCCTATAAGAATACTCATTATATGTGGTTCCAAACCTTTGTGCTAGAGCTGTCTTAAGCAAGCCATATTCTTTAATTTGCCTAACTTGGAGAGTTTCGGTAAACTCAAGCGGGATGCCCTCGAGACATATCAATAATCGTTTGCATTTTGTCTCATCACCCCACTGATTTAAATCAGAAACCAATTCAAATTTAAAAATAAAAGTATGCCACTTACCAGTACCATTATATACGGGAGGGGATACAGTCTCTATATGACATGAACTTGTCATAGGAACGTACGCACTGTTGCACGTGGCTTGAAAGTCAAATGCATCCATATTGATCCTAATTCCTTATTAGCTAAACAGCTGAAATACCTTATTTGATCAATTTCAATACTAACCTTACCGAATTTATACTAAGCTGAACACATCTGCAAATTTATCGTTTTCCTTTAGCCTTAACAATTTCCACACCCTGCTCGCAGCGCCAAAATGTAGCCGTTTCGAGTGTGTGAGTGAGTGCGTGATTAGACGACAAGCGAATTAGCATTACCAGTCTAAGACAAGTTATGCTCAACATAAACAGGGCCTTGTCTGGTCACTTACGGGCAACCGGGCAAAGCGATGTTATTGTGTGTATTTGTATGTATGTGTATGTCTGTGCGACGAACAATCTGACATTACCGGTCTGTGACTAGTTATGTCAGGCATAAACAGCGCCACGCCAGGTCACTGAGAGGTAACCGGACACGGTGATGCTATATCCCACGAGAGAGGCTACTTCTCCCCAGATTCGTACACGGGGTGTGGATTGTTTAGGCGGTCAGGAATAAACAAAATCGCAGATGTGTTCAACATAATTTTTATTATCCAAGTTGATCTCAAAATCTACTCTATAAAGATATTAATATTTATTTATAAGCCATTTTAAACACCTTAACAGGAACATCTAACGATGTTATCTCCTGTATCTAATTAGGACGTTTTCCCAGGAACATCTAACGATGTTATCTCCTGCTAAATGTAATTCAAGTACAAGTCTAACCTTATATGACACCTAACGGCGTCCTGAGGGCACTTACTTATCAGTAATCCTTGCCAATCATTAATAGGAAAATTAAAGTATATACAGCTGGTACTAATATAAAGCAAACGGCACTAAGTATTATACTTCAAACAAATATCATAGCGAGTAAATCAGTAAATGATGTGTTCCCTTTAAATAAAGACAGAAACAATGCATGAAATCATCAATGATAACCTGTAGCATGTCAAAGGCAAGTGAAATAATGTTAGATATTACCTCCCTTTATGGTAAGCTTAATTATACTGTAACTGACCTAGGCCAAAACTACTACAAAAGAAATCAATTTGCAGGCATTTGATTACGGTGACCAAAATTCATTTAGTCATACTAGGTCACTTTATCTAAAAACATGAAGGTAATATATGCCAAAAAAAAACACCACAACACAGTGACACATACTTCGGCAATAAACAATAACAAAAAGGGCGATGCGTCGTGACTTTAGTGGGTGGGGAACAATCGATTGTCACAGCAGACATAAAATCTAGAGATTGCGATTCGACTCTTTTTCATACATGTTAGGCATACCAGTTATTTAAACTAATGCTACTGAAAAACATATAAACCTTGACAATATGCCGGCAATGAACAAGAACGAAAAGTACGATGCATCGTCACGCTGGTGGGTGGGTGGTGTAAGACAGCCATCGAACGGTTTCATTTTACAGAACAGACAACGTAATTTGACTTACTCACGTCCCTGTCATACTAAAATGGATTAGCAAACAATACGTAATTATCATACGCTATTACAAAATATAATTACCAGTCGGTATGTCTGATTCGCTCTGAAATCAGGCAAAGCGTTGAAGTCGGTCATCACTTTTAGATTCAGACTGATAAGCTTGTTGTTTTGCAACAGGCCGTGGCTCATACATGTACGGCTGTACAACGAACTCATTATCGATCACATTGTACAGTAATTCTTCCTTCATGTTATTTTTGTCAGAATACTTATATGATAAATCCATATATGTCTATAATAAATCGTATCTGTACCTCAACACGGAAATTTCCGCATGGCGGAATAGCTTCCTGGTCAAATCGTACTTAAGTCAAATCGTACTCAAGTCAAATCGTACTTTTTTGGTCAATTCACTCTCACTTTTCGGTCAAATCATACTCATGGCAGGTCAAATCACTCTCATGCTATTTATGAGTACGATTTGACCAAAATAATGAGTACGATTTGACTTTTATCAAAAACGGACTAGTTTATATATATTATGGAGTACGTAGAAACAAATTATATTAAAACAATTCTTCATTGTTGATTGATTAGTCAATGTTAGTGCAAAAACTAAGTTGGTTATGTCTGGAATATTTTATTGTTTATTGTTATATTGTATCCCTATGGCTAATGGAATTTTGAAAATTGTCAATTGAATGTTTAATAAAATTGTATTTTGTTTGTAATTTGTTTGTTAATAATTAGATGATGCATGCTATCGGCACATTAAAAAATATTCTGTCAAAGGACATATTTATCACAACCACGTATTATCAGATTAATGGATTACTGGCCGAATGGATAATGAAGGTAATTATATAGACAAACTGATAGATAGGGGCGCATCCACATCTATACAATATAGAAGAGGAGAAATGCTTTTGTTTAATAGTACATTTGTTTTGCAAGCATTTACACAGGCGCTACCATATTAAACAAATATAAAGAAAAATACCGAAATATCAAAAGACTAATTAAATGTTCAAAGACATGCTATGATATAATTAATATAATTAATATTTTAGTGATCTATATAAGATGTTTCACTCAAATGTAATTCATTAGTATAAAAGTATCTGTACTGTAAGTCATTCAGTCTATATGGTGTAATACATTTTATAATAGTGAATTTAATTTGATTCTAAATTGTGTTGGAACTTTGGACTGTTTTTTTTACTTCCGTGTGTGTTGTGCATGTTTGGAATATGGATTTGTGTATTTCGTGTGCAACTGTAGTCACCAAACGTCAGCATGCTGTTGCGTGTGACGCCTGTGACCGATGGCAGCATCGCATCTGTGGTACAGGTTAACATATATTTATTATTTCTATTGCAATGCCGTCTTTACGGAAGCGTATATTGACCCCCTATAAAGTTTACATATTTCAACAAAAATAGCCTACTTATCGAGGTATATCTAAATTGAAATTATAAGTTGTGTTTTATGTAAGTAGTTCTAATAAGTGCAGTTTGTTTCAATAAATTGTTCTTATATAGAAAATACGATATTAAATGATATTAACGTTTAAACAGCCCAAATGTTTTTAATATTAAAACTATTTTATGTTTATTTTCAAAATAAGAAAATGTCATCATTTTTCGCTTTTCTCTTAAAAATCAAGTCAACATAGTCAAAGTTTCCGTCAAACTCCGTTTTTGTTTCTTTCATTCTTTTATTTGTATGAACACGCACAGACATATTAATAAACAGAAACTTCCTATCTTAACCAATGAAGAAACCAAAATATCAAAATGTCATCATTTTTCGCTAGATTATGAATGAAGTCGTGACAAATAAACATATTGAAAACCGTTTTGTCTTAGAGTTGCCTTTGCTTGTCTATTTGTTGCCAATCCACTATATAGCTTGCAAACAAAATTGGAATGTATATAATGTATCTTTATTCTTCCAATTTAATGAAGATTATACAAAACAAACAAAAAATATACAGAGAGTAAGAAAAATACAACATGAAATTAAATAAAAGGATGCATAATAATAAATGAGAACAAAATAAGACGTTCATATTAATCACAACAATTTCATTTGTATTTGTGGTGAAATCTTCCTGGTCAAATCGTACTCAGGTCAAATCGTACTCATTTTTAAAAAAAACAACTGTCTTTTCATTAATTTAAAATGCATTAAAACATACTTAAAACATCTTTTATTATAACATTATATAAAAAATAATCAATAATAACTGAAATTATATTATTTCTAATGAAATAAATTACTGAGTACGATTTGACTTATTTCAAAATGTCAATGAGTACGATTTGACCAAAATGAGAGTGATTTGACTTAAGTACGATTTGACTTAAGTACGATTTGACCGGATACCGCGGAATCTACGTCATCAGCGTGAAGCGCCATCTATAGGGCAATATTAACATGAAAGGGAGGTAACTCCGTCTTGAAGGTAAATATACCTGTTGTTTTTGCAAGTATTTCTTTTTCAAAGCTTTTTTTTATTTTAGTTTTTTTACCATTCAATTCATTATATTGATTTAAATATGAAAATATATAACAATATGCAATTTAAAGGGTGTCAGTGGATCTTTAAGTGCTATGAGAAGTTATTGTTGTGTGGTTCAAGTACATTTTTATTGAATTATATGCACATATGATAAAAATATAAAATCTGTATGATTTCTTTTTTAACTTATACAATAAGAACTCGCCGAGTAGGCTAATTTTCAAAAACAAACTATTTCAGTAACAATAAATACACTAGACGGAGATTTAAAAGAATGTATATTTTATGAAATTGAAGCACATGATGATGAATTCATCATGGTCTTCTCACGCTCATTAAGATACGGCGTATTTAGTTTAACTATTCTTCATTATAAAAAGACGCTTCATGTTTTAACAGATGTTGATATGTTTTTTAAACATGAAAAATAAACAGAATGTAATAAGCATGCACCTGCTACGTGTTCCCATTATCGTTTTGACGCCATGAACGGGGTTCTCATTTGCACCAACAAGAAACGCGACGTCAGACATCTCGGGCATCAGCTTCAGATTCTCGCACAGTGCTTGCGTGCTCCTAAAATTCATGACTTCCTCTCTGTCATCTCGCGCTGGGACGAGATTCTCGCAGCTGCCACGTGAGCTCGTGGACATGACAGACTCCGTATCGGAGAAGAATCTAAAATATACAAATGCACTATAAAGAATGAATTTTATTAACTTCCGTACATTTAAATCAAAATCATGGAAACTGTTGATGACGTTAATGTTTTCAGTGTGACAGTCGTTTAGTCTGAGTCTTTCATGCTTATGTAATATCAAAAAATAGCAATGTTATTTGTAGATGATGTATATGTATTATTTGACGTGTTTTTTTTCCGGGCCGTTTCATAACGTCATTTCAAATGTTTAAATAGTGCCACATGTCTAATAGCCTCGGGTGACGTCATGCAATGTTCCGCGACATTTGTGTAACTGATCACAAAATATCAAATTTAAATAACCAAACTGAAGCAGTTCCAATTTTAACGAATTGTGTTTGTAAAATTAGCATTAAACTGAGACTTATCCTGTTCGGGGTTGTTGTTGTTTAATTTGTAGATCTTTGTTCAAAGTCTGACAGAGCAAATCTTGCCATTTTTAAGTTTGAGACACTTGTCTCGTGATTGGATTCAATATTCTGATTGGTCAAATTCAATATATTTGCTAATTTGATTCTCTAAGAACATAATTGTGACAACTGACTGACAGAGGAGTTATTAAAGGTGTCAGTATTTGCAGATTTGTTTGGAAAACATAATTTATTTGAGGGATTAAACGTCAAGCCATGGAATGAATGATTTTCACACTTTTAGCTCAGACTGAGTGTTGTCATTTTTATCAAAACTAATATTAGGTTTCATTGGGTTTTTTTGACGTTATAACAGACGTTCTTTTGAAATATATACACTAAAATACAACGCATACATTTTTTTACTTTTGTTTCAACTTCGAAGAAATAACTAAACACAAAATGACATCTCGAAGATATATGTCCTAATCTTGGAGGAAATACATTATTATATACTGCTTTCTAAACTTTACAGGCAATGGATACATTCGACTTAAATAATCTGGTTTAATAAAGTATGATCTTTTACTTTTCTCGTGTAGACAATGAGTATATTGAGAAGAATCTAAATGCATACGCCCTAAGTCTAAATTATAAATCAGTGCACAGACGTCTTGTGGCTGTTTGACGATTCTTAAAACATTATTTTAAAGTGCGTCGCGAAAAAAGTATTGCAAAGCGCATTCACATTTCCTTCATTTTCGGCGGCCCCTAGGTACTTTTGAAATACACCACACTGCCGAAGATGATTTGTCATTAAAAAAGATATAAAATAAATGACCCGAAGAAGGCGTTCATAACTATAGTTTTGCACCATGGTTAACTATTTTAAACTCCCGCCTCCTGAATATACATGACGCTTCGGTATGTTCAACATCTTGAAATTCTATCAGCCGGAAGGCAACGCCATAGAAAATAGTGCACTGTTGCTATATAAACTATATGGTCGGTTGTCACACGTGCTGATGTATGATTTAAGCCGCAATTTTGAGAATTATGACGTCATATTTCCAAATAACCTTACTACGGAATATTGATAAATATCATTTAAAGCAAAGAAAATCACTGCAAATAAAAGAAATATAATTAACCTATAAAGCATTATTGCCATTAACATTACATTTTACATGCAGTTGCTGTCATTTTCCACCTATAAATCAGTTAATTTTTATATTTTATAAATATTCCATAGATGGTCCATTTAGAACTGTGATGTCATAGCTATCAAAATGGCGGCTTTTATATATATTTCAACAGAATTTCAAATTATCATATCTTCTTTGTTTATCATCCGATGTTGATAATTCTTTCATCCTTATTCAAGTTTTTCAGAGCTCTCAACAATAGACGTTTGGCTGTGTCGTTACATTCCCTTTAAACTTTAATGTACAAACTGTGAAAACTATCGTATGATTGGATGAAAATGGAGGGGCAACACGAAAAATGTAGTATTAACAAGAAAAGACGGGAGGGAAACGGACGGACGGACCAACAGTTGGATGTTTAGTGGACTATACAGATTAGGATTACGATGTCCAAACTTAAATGATTTGAGCTCCGAAATGATATCGTGATGAACATCTAACCCCCTATTCCCCCTTTAGACAAACATGATTGAATGGAGTCCACATTTTATGGGGTGAATTAATATTGGTATAGTCAGGCTCATTACAACATCAACACTCTATGGATGCAGTCTCCCAGATGTTTCAGGGCTTAAACTCATACATCCAAAATAATCCCTAAGCCTTCCCTGGAGAAATAAAATACTCCATAAACTTGAAATGTTGGCGCGGACGGATGAAGGACGGACGGACGGACGAAGGACAGCACGTCATTTCATAAGCTCGCCTGGCCTTTGGACAGTAGAGTGAAAACAAACACCTAACAGGACTGAAACTTGGCACAAATGTTCATTATCTGTGTTAAAATCACCATAACTGTAATGCCCTTTACCAAATCATTCCTCCTTTTCATCATAGATGTTTGCGTTCAAAGTTAAGTTAGCAACTGGCAATCCGGCGTTCGTACCAGTATGGGTGCTTCTTGTTTCTTCTTGTTATTCATTAACTTTGAAGTCGCGCAATATAATAGAGAGAAGGCTTTGTCATAAGTTTGTACATCAAACATAATGTCATTGTTGGAACCCCATTTGTTACAACGTCGCTATCTGTTGTAGCCGTCCGTAAAAGTTACAATTTGTGTTCTAAATGTTACACTAAACGCTATCTGTTATAATCTTACCGCAAATGTTACAAAATGTAGTTGTGATAAAAGTTGCAACGTCTACGCTATCTGTTACAATATTTTTACTTGTAACAAAAGTTACAACACCTTGTCGTAAACGTTACACTGACATTGGCATCATTTCCGAAGCTTTGGAAAGTGTTGGATTTTGCTACTACACTACTTATAATATTTATAGGTGTATTTAGGTAATTGCAACAACCTAACCTTGTCGTAAATGTTACACTGACATTGGCATCATTTCCGAAGCTTGTAAACAGTATTTAAATGTGCAGAGAATTTCAATACCATTCCATTGATGGTAAAATGAATGCTGTATCCTTTGATTGACAAAAAATATGGAACATTGAATACACATCACTTATACATACTGAGGCATTTTCGTCCTGAGTTTTTTTCAGGTAAGTTAATTGTTACTTTTTTAAATGCCTGTTTCTCTTTAAGTACTTGTCGAAGACCTTTGAAATTTCGCATACATTACCAGTTATATCTGTGCATTACAAGATTCAGAATTTAAGCATGGTAGATAAAAAGGCATTGTCTTAGAAATTAACATTTTAAGCTAACGTGTAAAATTAATTTAATGATAAATGGACATTAAATGGAAGGGCAGTCTTCTCAAATAGCGTTTTTGGATGATCACTATTTTCACTAAACATTGTACAAAATTCTACAATAATGTGTTGAATATGAAATTTAAACAAAGAAGGACTAGGATTTGTAAACAAATATGAAAACATATTAATACTATGAGAATAATTACGACATTTAAAAGATAGTATAGCATTTCCGTAAACAAAATGAAGAAAATCAGTGTTATTTCTGTTAAAATTAAGAGATATGCATTCACTCATATCTGGTTTGCAGCAAGACCTTTCCGAATTATCAAAAATCATTTTCATGGATTATGGGCGAATAAAAACTGATGGCGTACAAGAAAATTTAAAAGCTTAAAGTTATTCAAATAGTTTTTGCAACGTTTTGTAACAAGGACATTTTCAGAGATGTCAGTATCCAAAAGGTGTGGTAGGCGGAAGTAATTTAGGGGTATAAATAACCGGAATTGTTTTTTTGTTGTTGTGGAATTTAAGAGAGCGAACCCAGTAGTACTATAAATACACTACTTTATCTCCGTGTAATATCCAGTTCAAAGGATATATGCCTAGTGACAGAACTTTTTGAAGCACCCTCGTATTAAAGTATTTTTTATAAATAATTTTAGTAGTGTGTTTCACACATTTCTGTACGTACGAATGTTTTCCATCAGCGGTTTCAATGAAGAGGCGGATTAGGAAGCCTTA
Source organism: Cyrtodaria siliqua (assembly GCA_037043455.1). Classification (NCBI taxonomy): domain Eukaryota; kingdom Metazoa; phylum Mollusca; class Bivalvia; order Adapedonta; family Hiatellidae; genus Cyrtodaria; species Cyrtodaria siliqua. The sequence continues at coordinate 132,633 of JAWPHD010006487.1, forward strand.
ACCGTCAAAATGTGGATATTTACAAACCATTCAATGACAGGCCATTTAATTCAACATGAAGTCATTTGATGACGTACATATTGATTCGATACGACGTGTAAACTCGGTTCATTCGTTACAAAGTGAATTGATACGGTTCGAAGTGAAATGATACGGTGTAAAATTTCAAACCATACGACGCAAAGTCATTTGATGACGTACATATTGAATCGATGCGACGTGTAAACTCTGTTCATTCGTTACAAAGTGAACTGATACGGTTTGAAGTGAAATGATACGGTGTAAAATTTTAAACCATACGACGCAAACAGAAATCATTCAGTGCAATGACAAACCATTTGACATAAAAACTAATGCAGTACAATCAAATACAAGTCGGTACGATGAAAACTTAAACGATTCATCGAAAAATGTGAAGTGATACAGAACAAAGTAAATCAGCATGATACAATATGAATCAGTTTAACGCAAACACATTTGGTCTGGTGGTAAGTAAAATAATCGGGCGAAAACACAGTCGGTGCGATGCAAACGCAATCCGTTCGACAGAAACTGATTTCATTACGTGCAAAGTGAAACGGTGCGACATCTGGCGGCGATATTTGCCACATCACTTGCAGGGTTATTTCCCCTACATAACATATCTTATGATAAATCAAAGTACTGAACGTACTTAGAATGCAAGGTTTGATAGGAAAGACTGTATGAATATTTGCACGATCAAATTTCCATAAATTTTACATAGTTTTAGCCAACTTGGCGATCTTTGGCGACCTACCAAAATCTTAGAGGGTCAATCCATTCCAAATATATTGTGATCAATTGTCATTAAACTGTTTCAAATCTAGACTAGAATATTATTTTATGAAATTACTGATGGATAGACAGATTTGTGATTTGTGTTCATGGCCAAACTGTCATTCAAGATGACCTCCATGTCTAAAATTATGTCATTTACAGAGTGGCGTGTATTAAGTAGTATTCCGGGAACAAGATGCACGAGAGGGCCTGTATCACTCTATTGGTTTGAATAGTCTAAGGCCGGAAAACAGTTTTTATTTCGCCTTTTCGAAGAAAAAAAGAGACATAGGTGTTGCTTTTCCGGCGGCGGCGGCGTCAACATTCAAGTTTTGCGTTTAGGTCATTTTCTCACAAACTGTATGCACTCGACCTTTCAAACTTTGCTTGTAGTTGTATCTTGGGTGGTACATCGCAACGTGACAAAGCAAATGTGGAAGTGACCTTGACCCTCTAAGCAAAGGGCAGATAACTTAATAATTTGTAGGTTCAACGTTTGCATTTAGGTCACTTTTACACAAACTGTATGCACTAGACGTTTACAACTTTGCTTATAGTTGTATCTTGAGTGGTACATCACAACGTGACAAAGCAAATGTGAAAGTGACCTTGACTCTCCAAGCAAAGGGCAGATAACTTAATTGTTACCTTCAACTTTTGCGTTTAGGTCACTTTTTCACAAACTGTATGCACTAAGACCTTTCAAACTTTGCTTATAGTTGTATCTTGAGTGGTACATTACAACGTGACAAAGCAAATGTGGATGTGACCTTCACCATCCAAGCAAAGGGCAGATAACTTTAATTGTTACATTTACATCACTCTCTCATGAACTATAATTATGCACTAGATGTTTTAAACCTAATTTATAGCTTAATCTTTGGAAGAAAACATATTCTATTTTGACATAGTTGTGTCTTGGGTAGTGCATCTTTTTGGATGCATTGATTTCATCTATGATTTTGACCTACTTTCTGGAGCTGATGATTTTTAGCTCTACTGGCCAAGGTATGTCGCGATGTCATATTGCAATGTCGCGACAACGCAATGCAATGTCACGACAACGCGACATCGCGTTGAGATACCACAACGCTACATTGCAATATAATTGTCGCCATGTCATATTGCAATGTCGCGACAACGCAATGCAATGTCACGACATCGCGCCAATTATGTCGCGATGTCATATTGCAATGTCGCGACAACGCAATATAATGTCACGACAACGCTTCATTGCAATACGACATCGCGACATAATTGTATTGCAATGTCACATTGTCCTAACACTGCATTGCGTTGTCGCAACATTGCAATATGACATCGCGACATTTATGTCACGATGTCATATTGCAATGTAGCGTTGGCGTATCTCAATGTCGAGTTGTCGTAACGCAATGTCGCATTGTCATGTCGCAAAGTCACGATGTCGCATTGTCGGGTGTCGCATTGTCGCCCACGACAACAACACATTGTATCTGGCCCCAACCGGACACCGTTTGAAACAAGACAAGGCTGCAGCATTTAACCTACTTCATCCAGCTAGGTTCTGTTCTGTTTCTTCTTCTTGTTTATTTATCACAATTATGGTCACTTTTACCCGTGTATTTACTTATAGTCAATGTTCAATTCTTCTTTCCACCAATAAATTTGTATTTTTTTTTTTTAGTAAATACTACAGTAAAGTTTCTTTTCAATGTGTGGGACAGACATAGGGAAGTTGAATCAACGGGTAGTGCCTCTTGATAAGTTATTTGTCCCTGCAGCAGAAGACGTTTTCTAGGTTACGCCAATGAACTTGGACAAGTTCAAAACCAGTTGCATCAGACTAGACACATCAGAGTTATAGCCTTTGATTTAAAAAAAACTGTTTTTCGGTAGGCCTTAGACTATTCAAGCCAGTAGAGTGATACAGGCTCTCTTGTGCATCTTGTTTCCGGAAGACTACTTAATACACGCCACTCTGTAAATGACAATTTTAGACATGGAGGTCATCTTGAGTGACAGTTTGGCCATAAAACACAAATCCGTCTATCCATCAGCAATTTCATAAAAAAATATTCTAGTCTAGATTTGAAACAGTTTAATGACAATTGATCGCAATTTATTTGGAATGGGTTGACCCTCTAAGATTTTGGTAGGTCGTCAAAGATCGCCAAGTTGGCTAAAACTATGTAAAATTTATGGAAATTTGATCGTGCAAATATCCATACAGTCTTTCCTATCAAACCTTGCATTCTCAGTACTTTCAGTACTTTGATTTATCATATATTATGTAGGGGAAATAACCATGCAAGTGATGTGGCAAATATCGCCGCCAGATGTCGCACCGTTTCACTTTGCACGTAATAAGAATCAGTTTCTGTCGAACGGATTGCGTTTGCATCGCATCGAATCAATTTGTAACGTCATCAAATGACTTTGCGTCGTATGGTTTGAAATTTTACACACGTATCATTTCACTTCGAACCGTATCAATTCACTTTGTAACGAATGAACCGAGTTTCTACCGTATCATTTCACTTCGAACCGTATCAATTCACTTTGTAACGAATAACCGAGTTTACACGTCGCATCGAATCAATATGTACGTCATCAAATGACTTTGCGTCGTATGTTTGAAATTTTACACCGTATCATTTCACTTCGAACCGGTATCAATTCACTTGTAACGAATGAACCGAGTTTACACGTCGCATCGAATCAATGTGTACGTCATCAAATGACTTTGAGTCGTATGGTTTGAAATTTACACCGTATCATTTTCACTTTGAACAGTATCAATTCACTTTGTAACGAATGACCGAGTTTTACACGTCTCATCGAATCAATATGTACGTCATCAAATTACTTCATGTTGAATTAAATGGCCTGTCATTGAATGGTTTGGTAAATATCACACGTTTTGACGGTTATGGCTTCCCATAAATGGTCGTACTCGAAAGTAGTACCATCAGTGGTGTTATTTGGGACTGTGTAATTGATTTAGTACACAAAAGAGGTACGTATATTTACTGTTTTTGTTTGAGGATAGATTTCCGAAGATATGGGTGCAAAAAGCAAAGGAATCAGTCATCGAGTGCTGAGTGGTACTACTTTGTATGAGGTAAGATTTTAAACAAAATGAGGTGTGGTTCGGCTGTTGTTGTCAAAAAAGGGTCATCTACTTTCATTTTGAGCCAAATGCTGGTGCATAGAGCAGTTATGGGTCATTGTTGATTGCTATTTTGTGTGTTTGTGGTCACGTATATACAGTTTAATGGATAATTTGAAGTGTCACGGAGCATTAGGTTAAGTGTTATTCTGTGTAGAGCTAACATTACGGTCTATGTGAAAATATGGTTGTCCAAATCCAGATAGCGTTTAGTGTAACTTGTATGGACGGCTACAGCAGATAGCGACGTTGTCATTGTGTCCGCCAGGTTCGCTGCGCTTCTGACCTGTGTACTTCAGCGCGAGGCATGTCGGGATTGAACTACTTTCACAATGGGCGCGCGTTAGAGCGGTTTTGTAAATTCGCGACCCAGTGATTTTTCTAATTTTTTCCTAAATTTACAAGGTAATTGTTTCAAAATGGCATTTCCTATAAACCGATACTTGCTATGCCTGTCAAGGAGGAAGTCATGTCTAGCATGTGATAAAGTACGTCAGGACATGTAAGAAGCTTAAAAAATGTAGCCATGCGAACCATATTGACTGCATTATGCATACATGATGATTTACTGTCCGTTTTGAATGTACAATTGTCCAAGGATATGCCAAACATTTTTATATGTGATACCTGTTTACCGTTTAGAAAGTCGTCGAATTGAGAGCCGTCAGAGAAGTCTGATAAACCTAGTGTTTATTTACTCCCACTGCTAACATGTACAGGCTATGCTCGCTCATCTATATACCGGTGTACTTGCCATAAAAATGCATCCAGTTGAAAGCGAAAATATAATGCTTTAAAAATAAGTGTGGATAGGATGATAAAATAATCTAATATGAAATAGGAAGAGCCAGTCATGGTCTGATATATGCAGCATGTGCAAGTCTAACGTAATGACCCCTAATATCGTGGTACGTCATACACACGTTATTTATGATATATGACGATGATTGACGTCACAGCTTGTGAGCTATTTTTACCAATAAGGGAATGTCCCAACACTGTTGAGAATGTATAAAGTTAAATCACGCTGCATTAGTTTTCCTGAAGTAATTAAAAAAAGTAAAAAAATCTGTTAAAGAACAACTATTTTTAGTTTGGACAATGTTTCTACCTCATATATACCCATAACAAAGTTACTTCGTGTTTACATTCATCCATCTGTTGTCCCATAATTCAGACGCTGCTCCTGTTCGGATTATTCCTTTCTTCTGAAGGGGTATTCATAAAAAGGCATTGTGTAGCACATACCGTACTTCCTATAATTGAGATCATTTTTCGACTCGACTTGCCACGATAATGGGGACACTCCTATTCACATAATGGAATCTTCCGACCAAATCGGAATAGTTTGCGACACTCCGGTAAAAAGTGATTCACCGAGACAATTTTGTCAATGTAAACAAAGATGATATATTACTGAATTTATAGGTCATTGAAATCGAGAACAATTAAAAATGGTTGTAGCGCAGTTCACGTTTCCACTACGATATACCACGATAATGGGGGCCATGACATTACATGTAAGTGTATGAATCGTGACATACCACCTCCACCCCCAACACATTTCAATTTGTTCCCAGCACAGATATGACATACTGGACCCGAACTTCGAAATGCTATCTAGCATGATCCAGTCTGGATTGACAATGGCTGCAACCGTTCACTCACCGTCCGAAGCAAAGCTAGACAAATGTGCCAGCCGAATCGGAGACTCAGCCCGGGACCTTTTCGTTCTTCCTACTTTCGGACTACCTTTCGACTACTCTACCTACCACGCGCTGACGATGTAATTGAGCTTATCTGTCACATAGCTATCTACTTCATCAATATACACAAACCGCTGATGCATATACCTTTTTTTGCTGAACAGGCATCTACAGTAAAAAGCAACATGAACTATTTGCTAGGATCAACTACGACTTCATGGGCAACATTTCTTGATAAAGTTCATGAAAATCCATTAAGTAGTTTCAGAGGAGAGTCGCTACAAATATAAGTTTACAGACAGACGACGGACGCCGCACCACGGCAAAGAAGCAGAATCAGTCAAGCTAAAAATCATTGAGTTTAAACACGATAGCTTACTCGTGCTATTCATTCCCTGAATTATGGCATTCAATGCATTTCTTTTTATCGACTTCATTAATTGATATTTTGTTAATGGTATGTTTGGATACAATTATAACATATTCACTCACCGCACTGAGGCATGATGAGCAGACAAGTGGAATTGTCCTGCCCTGGATCCTTACAGCTGGTATGGGATGTTGGAACCAGCATCTTAATCCATCATATGAGCAAAGTTGAATTGGGACCTTACAGCGCACCAACACAAGAAAGGTTATATGGCGCCAGACAGGGATGAACCTACCAGGCTTCATCCTCCATTTCTACATCTCAGATACAATCAGGAGCGACTGCGAACTAGAACCTCTTGAGCAAAGTATGACTATGTCACTACAGAATAACACTCTCTCCTCAAAGAAGAGAAAGTGTCTTTATCTATGTGTATATTTAAAGGTTTTCTATGACTTGACATGTATATTATTTCTGTCAGGCATTAAAACCGCATTGGATAATTACACAAACATCAGGTGACTGCAACCATTTACGTTCATCTGGACTGCTGTGAAATGGATTTAGATAAAGAACAAAGACGATGTCAACTACAAAACAGCTGTAAAAAAGATAATATATAAATCATCCTTTGTCTGTTTAAACAGGGATTGTGTGTGACTGATAGTATTCTGTCAGCTTTGGATGGCAGTTCACATCTGAAAGCATTGAAGTCGTTGGATAATCCCAATTGTAAATTTAAAGGGACACATGGGAATCTTGTTTTTTTAGTATATAATATATACCTTTTTCCATATAATATGCAATTGTTCAGTCATTTCATAGTAATCAAATTGACTTTGTTTTTGTATATACTAACTATTGGCAATATTGCAGCAAATATTATATGTAAACCTTTGGTTGCAATTAAAACTCAAAATTAAATTAAATTTTATGTCAGACGTGAATTGATTGATGCTAAGCAGCTTCAAGATTGCCGTGTGTTAAACACAGTTAATTTATATGGTGGTAACATTGCTCAGGGGGTTACAGAAAAATATAGAATGCCATTATGGTAATATGTTACACATTTTTCTTTTTTTTAATTTTGCATAAAATGATTTAGGCTTGCTCTGTTGAGAAATAAAATCAGTTTTTGTATGTTTAAGCAATTTAATAACTTGATCTAGAAGGCCCCAACATAGTATGTGTTTGTAGGATATACTTTAGTTAATACTTACAATTGTCATGAAAGTCTGTTCTGTCTTCTATGTGAGGGAAATCCATGGGCAGATGTAAGTGATGAAATACATGATTGTAGGAATAACATGCTTATCCAAATCACTATCCAATCGCAAATGCAGAACTTAAATACACACTTGCAAGATGGATAGTTTCATGTGACAGCAAGAGGTCATGACTATGTCCCACTTCCTTTATGGTCTGGCACAAATTGCTAGCTGCAGACTGCAGTTATCACCCCTTATGAGTATCTGTCCTGGTATTTTCTTGCTATACTTAACTAGGGTATGCAGATGCTAAAACATAAAATACATAGCAAAGTATAGGTACATGTACATTATCACTGTGTAGCATGTACCATTATCACTGTGTAGGTGCTTATTAATGACGACACACTGAGTTACTTTCTATTTCTTTCTACTGATCAATAATGAACACAATCAATTTTAATGTCATGGCACTCTCATTTCCGAAGAAGAGTTTGTTAGTCTTTTAGTATCACTGATTAACACGACCTTCAGTGAGATCTTTAATGTGCATATGGAGTAACCCTGTTTCTTCAATACACTGATCGATACATGATTACCTGCATACATAAAAGGTACTAGTATGCCATATACATTGCTTTGCATAACTGTAACTACTGTAGACCTGCAATAGCTACACTCAATACAATATCGACAGCCGATGATACTGAAATTGAATTGGGTTTTAGAGGCGCACAACACATGAAAGCTTATATGGCCGCCTCACCAGGCATGACATGCCAGGCTCATCTTCCATGTACAATCGAGATAAAATATGGAAAATGGGCCTAGAACTTTCTCACCCTGCAACCTGCAGAGTTGCTGCAAATTCTGTCGTAGAAACTCCATTTACGCTGGAGGCACGTTATTGTTTTTCTGCCACTGCTCTTTTGATACGAGCGAGATAGCACCTGAAACAATGCAGGATCATGATGAAGACCTTTAATGAACATGAACAAAAAAGAACATGAATTTGGTGGGATTCTACCCCTCCAAAGGGATCTTTAGTGGCCATATTCTTTGCCCCGTGACCAAACGGGGCCCCCGGGAACCACACGGGTCCCGACTATACTGAACACAGCTACATGTTAAAATAACTGAATCCTAACCATATGTCTTCCATAGCTCAGTAGGTATAGTGCTAGTATTATGCTGACAAAAGTTCGCGCCCAACTACAAATCAGTAGTTTTATTATGTACTGGTTCCTTTGGATCATCAGGCCCATTCTGTGTAGCTTTAAAGTAGAATATCGCTTTAGTCGTTGCTAGGAGGCGTGAGAGGTGTTTGCTTATTATAATTAACTCTTTTAACAGACTCAATAAAACCGAGGGGCTTGCAAACTTTTCTCTCTTGTTTGTGTTTGCTTCTTGCTTCACAAAGGATTCACCCTTTTCAGTAATTATTTTACATATAGAGATTCATAATGCTTACGTTGAAATATAACCACATTAGAAACCATTGTATCATTAACAGAAAGCAATAACATTCATTTAAAAATTATTATTCTGTGATTAAATCCATCAAAATATCTGCCATGACAGTAAAATTGACCATAATTTTAATTGAATGATGCCCTATTGGTGTTCTTAAAACTGAGATAGCACAAAAAGACGATTCATAGGCTATACATATATATTCAATAAAGGAAGACGAAAGTGCTCCCAAGATTTTCTTATAATTGCGCACACTTTTCAAAACTATGCTGTTATCACCACAGGGCCGTCGACTCTGCCAATTTTGCTTACTGGACGCAAAAATTCCCCCCCTCCAAAAAGTATGTTTTTACCACATTTCAGACTCCAAATTCCCCCCTGAAAAAAACAACAAAAAAACTTCTGGTACGTAAAATATTGAGTACGAACTGTATTTAATACAAATAAAAACATGTAGACCATTTAAAACAATTATTGTAATCAAAATTATGCCACAAAATAATTCCCCCTTTCCTGTAAATGCACGCTAAAATTCAACCCACCCAAGGTATGGGTCGCACAGACCCCCCCAAAACGAGATTGACCGGCCCTGTACCTGATATCATACAAGGGGGGTGTGGCTAGCAATAAAAGTTAAAACAGTTATAAATATCCAACTTGGTGTAACGCATATATCATGAAAAAACATCTCAGCCAACGCCTCAATACTATAGTTTATGCTTCAAGCTCAGAACACCTAGCTGGATATTTCTGTAACTAATACATGTTGTATCTCCTATTGATTTCATTGAGCATGAAGGTGATGTTTTAATTTTTGCTTGTAAAATATTTTGTCAAGGAGTCTGTCTCCTCCCACAAATAACTCAAACAACTTACTACTCTTCTTATATTTGTGTTTCTGCTTGCCCAAATAAGTTTTCTCTCAACAGTTCCTACTCCCCACCCCTCCAATAACTGAAACGTTTATACGACAATGTATCCAACAATAATAAATATGGCCCTATTGGGCCATAGTAAAAAGAAGGTGGTGGGGTAGAAAATATCATAAAACTGACATAACTTCCTTATTTTTAGGCCCATAGAAATCAGAGCGGTTTTAAATCAAAGAACAGACAATAGAGCTGTTCAGCAAACCACGTTAAAAGAGAAAGAGACGCCTAGTTTTAGTTTCCATTCGACGATAAAGCATGTTGTATGACACACCTACCTCAGCCGGATTCGAACCCGCTATCCACCTTTGGAAGTTTGGTGCATATATCTTATTTAAAGTATTATTTACTGAAAAAGTATGTCAGTCAAGATAAATTATACCTTAGCGCATCGATCCCTCACCTCGGTCACAGTTATTATAGCATACTTTGAAAATAATTGACATCGGATAGGACTACGTACTTCGATTTTATTATACAAGAATAATCACTTGCGCTAATGCGGAATAAGCAGATAGCGGTAATGCGGTGCGGAGGTAGACTAAAGCCATATTTTGCTGTGATGCGTCTTAGTATAGAGGCCTATCGTCAGTTGTGACGTAGCCGGTGTATGTATAGAATGCGACGTTGCTAACAAATGGGGTTTCTACACTTTTGGCGTGTCACGTGATATAACGCGACCATTTCATTTCTCCAAAGTGTAGCAACGAAGGACTTTTTCAATTTGCCTAAACAGGACTGGACGCGATCTGGAAGAATGCTGGACGTCAAACCAACACGAACAAAAAAAAAAATCATCATACTGTGTTTCAGTTCAATATGTACGTGAATATGCACTAAACTGTCAAATATGATTCGTCCGCATTAATTATTGTTAAATAAATGGTTCTGTCTGGAAAAACTCAACAAGTATGTATGACAAACTATTAATAGGACCACATTCTCTCATATGTATGACAAACTATGACCACTTCTCCTCATACATATCTGACAAACTATACCACTTCTCCTCATATATATGAAAAACTATGAACACTGTGCTCCATCATACATATGACGAGAACTATGACCAACTTCTCCTCATAAGTATGACAAACTTGGACCACTTCTCCTCATATGTATGACGAAACTATGACCACTTCTCCCTCATATGTATGACAAACTATGACCACTTCTCCTTATACATATGACAAACTATGACCACTTCTCCTCATATATATGACATGAACTAATGACGCACTTTGCTCTCATATGTATGACAAACTATGACCACTTCTCCTCATTACGTATGACAAACTATGACCACTTCTCCTGATCACATATGACAAAACTATGACCAACTTCTCCTCATTACGTTATGACAAACTTTTATAGAACTCTCCTCAAGACACACTATGACCACTTCTCCTCATATAGTATGACAAACTTTGACCACTTCTCCTCATATGTATGACAAAACTATGACCCACTTCTCCTCATATGTATGACCACTATGACCACTACTCCTCATATGTATAGACAAACTATGACCACCTTCTCCTCATATGTATGACAAAGCCTAGCCACTTCTCCTCATACATGATGACAAACTATGACCACATTCTCCTCATCAGTATGACAACTATGACCAACATTCTCCTCATACATATGACAAACTATGACCACTTCTTCTCAATACATATGACAAACTATGACACTTCTCCTCAATATGTATTGACTAACTATGACCACTTCTCCTGCATATGTATTGACAAACTACTATGACCACTTCTCCTCATATGTATGACAAACTATGACCACTTCTGCCTCTATGTATAGACAAACTATTGACCACTTCTCCTCGTATGTATGGACAAACTATGACCACTTCTCCCCTCATACATGTATGACAAACTATGACCACTACTCCTCATATATATGACAAACCTATGACCACGTCTCCTCATATGGTATGAAAAACTATGACCACTTCTCCTCATATGTATGGACAAAAACTATGACCACTTCTCCTCATATGCATGGA